>DWNE01009836.1:0-10671 GCA_018249875.1 Cecropterus toxeus
TATATGAGGCGACCATCATAGTCCTCGGGAGTAGCAACGCATCTGTGATTGACTTCAGATAGAACCCATGTTCTATTGAAGTTGCTTACAGGTGTCCATGGGCGGCAGTGACCTCTTACCATCAGGTGGACTGCATGCTCATTTGCTATTTCAATCAGATAAAAAAAAATACAAGTGGAGATGGCGATTAAAGGTAATTGAACTTATCATATACGTATGCACTAATCATCCTCCTTAATGAGAATTAAGTTAAAAGTCATGCACTATTCAATCAAAATATTCTATCAATAGCAGTTTGAGCAGTCTTAAAGAATTATTTTGCATCAGTTAATTACCACCACCTTAAACCATTCCGCTAATTTGGCAATAATAACACATATTTCAATAAAAATAGCAAACCAAAATACATCAAGTAGGAACAGGGCTATTTTAAAACGCATTCAAACATAAGTTTATTTTTGTAAAAACCAAAACATTATACGGCCGTTTTAAAAAACACTCACCTCTAACCTTTCTTAACCGCCCTCTTGACCTTGTGTAATTGGGCGTGCAAATCGATACGTCAAACTACACGGTTTTAATTACTCGTAATGATTTTAATCAGTCGATAAATTTTGTTAACGCTTTACAAAATTTTAATAGGTTTGTGTAAATAATCGTTACTGATGAATCGGATTCAGTTTAAAAATAACAATATAATTTTAAATTGTAATAACTTTAGATAGAGTTGATGGATTTTAATTACATAAAGACTAAGTGGATCGCAATATAGTAACTCAGTGGTTTTTGTTTGATGTGATTGCAAACATAAACATAAACTATACTAATTTTATAAAATGGAGAGTTTGTTTGTTTGAACGCACTAATCTCAGGATGTACTGGTTCGAATTGAAAAAAAAAATGTGTTGAATAGTCCATTTATGAACGAAGGCTATAGGCTATATAACATTGCGAAATGTTTGTTTGTTTGTAGTAGCGTGTGAAAGCGAGTGGCATAGCTGGTTTACAATTAAAAAAAAACATTTACATCTAAGCTGATTATAAAAAAACTAATATTTCATTTTAATCAATAGTGTGTAGAGGTGAGACAGCATGCAGTAGTACGAGTTTATAAATAAATATTGCAAGGTAGTGGGATAATATATTGCAAAGCCTAGACCGTAATCGTTTTGGGAAAACGTAATAACTGCAACTAAGTGGTCAGTACTATTTCATAGAATTATTTTATTTATTATTGCACGTCGAACACGTAGCATTTGATTGTGCTCTATTTTATTTGGAAAACATACAGTGATTTCAAATTAAATTACTAAGAATAAATTTAACAAATCACCATTTTTCAATTTTTGCATATTGCACTATATTTACCAGTTCTCCCATATAGCATATTACTTATAAATTGGCTTAGCTTTGGTTAGCTTCAAAGTTTAGTAGAAAAAATATCACGATTCCCGAGACACAGCCTGGTGACAGACAGACGGACAGACGGAAAGCGTAGGGTTCCGTTTTTACCCTTTGAGTACCGAATCCTAAAAAGGTGATAAATAAAACAATTACGAGACGTGCAAAGGAATCAATACAAATTAAAGTTAGAGAAGATGCAAACAGAAACTACTATCGCATATGCTGCTAAAATACTTTTCTAAATTATTGTTATATCAACATTTATTTCATGTTTTAATAATGTGTAAATAACTACGGAATCCTTCCAAACCAGTCTCTTCTCACACTTGCCTTGAATGAATATGGAGATAACTTAAATAGATCAAATTTAGAATAGTCATTATGTGTTCATTGATATCGTCGCCATGTCGTGTCGTCCCAGTAAAGAAGCACTCAATTGGCAATGAAAATAAAAACCTACATTCTATAAATCAACAGAACCTCAATGTTGACAAAAAAAGCAGGACACAAACCCGTTTTCCCGGAACCGTAGGTAACTATGCGATAAAAACTCATTAGCAGTAGAAATATTCTTGTGGTATTTTAATAAGATTTGTGGTTTCTGGTTATAATTAAAATATTATATTTGTTGCTATTATAAAATATATAAAATATGTTACATTACATAGTTTAAGAGTTTTTAAGCCAAAATGAAGTAGTAGTAGTACCAGGTGGTAGAACTAATGTAGTTCGACCGGGGAAGCACCACCCCCACACCTATTCCTAGTAAATCCGCCGGGCACATTTCGTGTATAACATAGTTCTCAAGAAACAAGTCTTGGTTACTATCCCAACAATTTATTAAAATAAATAGTCCGCAGCGGAGTAAATTAACAAATCATTAGAACTACCTTAACCCATTTACTATTATATAATATAATACAACGCCTTTAAGTGCTTAGAACCTACGCAAGTCGAGCTTCTATTTCAGAGTAGAGTGACCAAATATTTGGTAATAATACAATGTTAATCAATTTAGCGTTCGTCTAAGTGTGGAATTTTGAACAAAAATTTTGAGGAAGAAATGTAAAACATATTTTCCATTTTTATTGATATTATGTAAAAACCCTTCAAAAACAAAAAAAATACATTAGTTGCCAAACAAAAATGAAAATGTTACTGATATGTTTTTGTTTCTTTGAAACCTCACGTTTTAAAGAAAGAAGAACTAGTACAAAACACATTACTAAACGTACTACAAGTGTTATTAATATTGAATTTAGTTTTATTCCAAGTATAAAAAATAAGATAAAGTAATGATCTTTGGATGGTAACAACGGAAAAAGACAAACCAGCAAAGTTTCTTGGCGAATCTTTTCAGTTGGGGATATGTTCCGATCCATAGTATAAGCAAAATGTTGTAACGGACAATTTGTGTCTCCGAAGGTCTATACAAAAAAAGCATACAATTTCATTAATGTTATTTTAATAGGTCCTTGTACTAAGTCCTTGTGTAAACCATGGTCACCGCAGGCTGGCTTGAATTATGACGCATTGCGGTTAGCAAGTTAGGCCGTTTTTAGACGTATAGCGTTTATGTTCACCTCAAGAACATTAATTATAGCCCAGTGATATATTTTATTACGAAATTATGGAGCTGAAAGTAACCAAAACATATTGTATCTGCTTGTAGAAACAAGTTAATAAAACGCACACAGGGTTTAATTAAATGTGGTAAATTAAGTGTGTTAAGTACAAGATATGCCTAAGAAAGTTTCTGGAGGCGGTCTCGATGCTAATCAGAGTTTATTGAAGTAATGTACGTATCGACATGGAAGGAACATAGATTTGATGTTTGGTACTTACTTTTCTCACCGTGTTACTAATAATTAATTGCGCAAGGTAGAACGAGAATGATTCGATTCACCGCCGCCACACCTATTTCTAGCGTGAAACAGTTAATACGTTTTTGATTGTAGGGCAAATTACATACGGTGCGACCATCTTGGTTCTTGAGAGTAGCAACGCATTTGTTATCGACTTCAGATAGGAACCCTGTTCTATATGAAGTTGCTAACCATGGGCGGCAGTAACCATTTTACTGTCAGGGGGTTCGCATGCTCGGTTATTAAAAGAAAAACTAGGTATATCATCAATACTTAAAAATATTTTTTATGTCAATATTTAATACTTTTTCACACATTTCCATTCAAATGAGTTCATGCCGACGACCATTAACTTATTAGACTTTTGGTTTACATTAAAACCATAATAATACATTAAATCTTTAGTGAAATCTTAAAAACTCGCTAACGAACTTGCCTCTGTGTCACAGATGATTACAAGGATAGCCGACAATGACATAATGTTGGAGGTGTAAGGTAATTAACTACGAGCAAGGAAAGAATAATGTCATCGCAAATAAAAATAACATATCTAACAACTATAACTTAACAACTAGTCTACTATTAAAATTTCAGACAGACGTTAAGAAATTGTAACCCTAAGAAACGTCTATTGCAGAATATTCTTAAAAATATTTCTACATGTATTTGAGCCGTTTTTTCAAATATACGTGAAATATTAGTTACTGAGATACATAAATCGCTTCATCGTTCACCTTTTATATTGTGACTTGTTAATAAAAAACAAGATTATTTCCCGCGATACATCGAAATGGCATTTCATTAAAATTGATTGTGACCACTTGAGCAATCTTGAGATATCTACGAAACAAAGGGATGTCTTTGTGCCAACACAGAAATATTAGAGTCAAATAGCTTTAACTTGATAAAAGGGTTTATATGTATATAAGAAATGTGTAAATGCCAACGACCTACTTAACTGCTAATGACTAAAATATAATACAACACAACATAACGAACAACCTATCAAATTAAAGTTCTTACAAAAATTTTAAATATATGAAATTTACTAGATGCCATAATATTTTTACTATCTCACCGACGATAAAATTCATCTTTTTAGGGACCAAATCAATCTCTCTCTGTAAGTAATAGAAGGCATTAAACATAAAGTGGCATCAACGTGTGTGATCCAATATCAGTAATAGCCTTTCCATATCTCCATATCTCTAGAGATAAGATGGCGACGAGCCTTGTTTAGATAATTTAGATCGTGTTTAGATCCCAACCAATTCTATCGGTATATTTGTTGACGCGTTTTAATAAGATCTGGTAGATAACGATATGAGATGCCATAATAATTTGGAGTTGCACAAGGTTGTTTGTTAGGCCCTATTACATTAAGCTTAGTAAATTTTAGTGTCTTTCATTGTTACAATAATCATAGATAAATTTAATGATAGCTATAAAACGTACGTGTACACAATTTATAATTTGATAAGCCTCATACCTACACGCGTAGTTATTTAAATTAAAATGACTTTCGTAAATTTATGAAGATAGAAGTAAGAAAGAAAATAAAGAAAGAAAAGAAGTTTATTTTTGATAATTGCAACACATAAAAGCTTATAATTACTTATTATATTTTTAATAATACAACAACAATGTGACGTAAATATGTAAATAGTAAGATAAACAGCTTTTGATTGACAACTAAGTAATAACTGCTTTTCGAATACCCAACTCATATAGTAAATACATCGTAAATTCTTAAAAGACCTGACAAAGGCCTTAGAAAGTCTTCGGACGAAGAAAAACTACCGCAGACACATCACGTCCATACATTTCCGGCAAATTATGATGACATAGTTCAAAGAGCGACCATAATTTTTATCCCATGATATATTAACGACCCTTGTGGAGCCGGTAAGCAAAATTTGCAATGCGTACGTTGGTGAAGTGGTCATATATCAAGCGGGCATTTAATATATTATTATGGAAACTAACTGAATATGTATGAGGCACCCAACTACATATTTTAAGTTAGCAAACCGCTTACCTTCATTTTTTACCTTTCTGCCGGCCAGTGAAAGTCAGGTCTAGCTATCTATCAGCCTTTACTGCTTCTGAGATTTATGTAAACGTTTTTACTACCCGATTTTTCAGAGCCCTGAACTTGCTATAAAAATGTTACTAGAATTTTTGGAAGGTGACCTCAGAATCAAATTTCAAAGTTTATGAAGGTTAACTTTCGTTCAAACTTTTATTTATAAAAATATTTTTAAAGCCGCGGTTAAATAAAAATTGAATTTAATATTATAACTAGAACTTTTTACTGGAGACTTCATAACACAATTAAAATAAAAGAAAAATGTAGCAAGTTTTATTACACAGTGAATCTTAAGCTTACTATTGGTCAAAAAATTGATAAAATATGCTTATTTCTGACATGTAAATACTTAGACCTTGTTCTAACATGATCTAACACTATATCAATAGGTACAGTGTACGATATACCGTGTGGTTTGACTAATATAGAACTTATAATTGTCATACATATTCTAAAATCAGTTGTTAAAATCACATTGATATTATGAATAACGCATTCATGTTCAAATAATCATAATGTAGACGATACACTAAAAAAGAAAGCTAAGTGTCAGCTTATCCAAAAATCCGCGTCACCGACCCACAACAAAACATTATAAACATTCCAGTTATGCGCTTCGAACCCACGTTTCACCTTCGTCCCGGGACAAATACTTCACGTGCCGGCGTGGGTCGAGCATCTCTCAGACCTCTTCACTTTCCTCAAAAATCTTGTCGAATGTTAGTAGGCAATTAAGAACGTTTTCATATTGCCCGATCCGATTTTGGCATCGTTGTGTCACGATATCTGGCAATGTTAGACTGGATGATTTATAATGATCAAATCTATGCGTATGAAATAATTTCGTGAAAATGTACGCAATTCTAGTCCTTGGCCATTTTTTATATAAAATTGAAGTAGGAAACGACCATGTCATCAGTCTGATTGTAAGTGGTCGCTGTAGCCCATGGACATCTAATTAAGTTCGTAAAAAAGTGAGCCGGCAACCACGACCTTCCACCGAAACACAAGCGCTTTACGCTAGAAATAAGTGTGCCAGTGGTATCTTCCCGAACTTTACTCGTTTTACTACCTAGCAAATTATGCAGGTTAAAATCGTGTCGGCATTCTGTATTAATGTCGTATCGGATAATGTACAAACTTGCTAAGTTAAGAGGAATTTTCGCGTGGTTACGCTGAAATTGTCCCGTCACCTTCGGATTAATAGCGAAGCGCTAGTGAATTTTTAGCTCAAATTAGGTTTAGCTTTATTGCTGAATTTCTGGTTAATGCATTCTTTATAAATCGTGGCTTTATTTAGTACTTATAAAATATTGATGTTACGTACACAAAATTTAAAACCATTAAAAATTATGATTCGCATTATATGGTTAAGCGGGTAATATAATCGCGGAATTGATACATTTTAATGTGTAACGGGTACTCACGACATGCGGTTTTTGAACTTGTTTTTGAAATTCAGAAATTCAAAAACCGCAGATCGTGAGTACCCGCAACATATTAAAATAATTTACATTGGAATACTAAAGCTAATAGATTTATCTAAATATATATAACTCAAAGGTGATTGACGACTAACATAGTGATCTATCAACACACAGCCCAAACCACTTGACGGATCGAGTTGAAATTTGGCATGCAGGTAGATGTTATAACGTAAGTATCCGCAAAGAAAGGGTTTTGATCAATTCTACTCCCAAGGGGATAAAATAGGGGATGAAAGTTTGTATGAAACTTTATATATAATAATAATAATATTTCATCTTTAATAGTAATAATAGTAATAATATTTCATCTTTCATACCTAATGTTCATTCCAAGTTTTATGAGAATCGGATCGGTTATTTCTCTGTCTGAGTTATTTCTCCATTTGTCGAGCACATCCTTTATGCAAATTTAAGACTTATACGTTTTTCTCATGGATGCCCTTGTCAAACACGAACCAAATTAAAATGGGACTAAACTGTAAGCAACACCTTTCGAATAATAAAAAAATTATCAAAATCGGTTCACTTTTACTACCACTTTCGATGTATCAAACATAAAAAAAAAATACCTCCTCCTTTTTGGAAATCGGTAAAAAAGATCACGGCCATTTAACGTCAGAAGAATTATGATCGTTTTTTACTTCTATATTAGGTATTTAAAAAAGATTAAGAAATTAAGAGTATTTTTAATTTGAAAACAATAAAAGCACAGAAGGAGACCGTCACGGGCCATCAAACCGTGACTTCTGTAGTCGTAAAAAGAGTTATAAATGCGAACGAGAGAAGTTTCCTCAGTCGTATCACTGACAGTGAATAAAAATTTCTATTTAAGAGCCTCGAGGAAATTACTTCGAGACTTCTGCAGTAGTTTGCGGTTAGCTAGTAATGAAACTAATTTTCCTAGTGTTGGTATCTCCGTCACATTCACAGTAGCACAGTTAGCATAGCACTTTATAACTTTAGAGTTAGCTAATGCACTTTCCTGTTCCAATATATAAAAGTAGAAATACATCAATGGTTTTATTTATTGTGTAAATTTATTTGTGAAATTTTGAATTTAAATAGTGACATTATAAATATTCCTTCACTAACGTCAACTCAATATTGAGACAATGCTTGGCACGGATCACCTCTCAGATAAAGAGAGTTTTAAGCCACAGTCCACCAAGCCAAGTGCAAATTGGTAGACTTCACGTACTTTTGAGAATTAATTTTTTGAGCAGTTTCAGGTGCAAAAGGTTTCCCCACAATGTTTTCCATCGTTTTATTTAAAAGTAACTGATGCAAGCCTGGTTTTCGAACCTCGATCCTTCCATTATGAGGTCGAGTTTCAACACTAGGCTGTTACCGCCTCTACTCAGAATCTTTCGTGAAAAATTCCATGCTCCAGGGAAGTACATTGATGGAACGGTCTTATCTGTGGTTGCTATAATTTTCGACTTAAAATCATATTCACTAGTTGTGACCCTCAAATCTAATTTGATAGAGCCAGTTGTATTCAACGTTGTAAATGTCCAACGTTGCAAAGGTGTTATGAATTGCAACGTTGGACATTTACAACATTTACAACTTTGCAACGTTGTAAATGTCCAACGTTGCAAAGGTGTTATGAATTGCAGCTAGCATCAGCCAGTGAGCAATACTACATTCCATAAAAACTTGATCATAAATGAAGTGTTGTTTTTATAAAAAGATAAAATATTTTTCAATGCATGACATTTATAAAACACAGAATGAACAATTTACTCTTGAATTTTTACTAACTCCCAAGTGTGGAATAAAAATCTTTAAAGCTTGAAATAAGCTCGGAGCCTTCCTGGGTAGTTTGCGGTTTTCGAGTAATGGAACTAATTTTCCTTGTGTTGCGTTTGTTATAGGGCAGTCAGCCCGCGACTTTAATTGCGGAAAGGCTGACTACTTCGCTTTACTTTGCCGGAATTCTTAGCTTGATTGAATTTTCACATTTATTTAAATTAAATTTGTCAATTTATGAAAGTCTGCTATTTCGAAATAAGCTTACGCTTATTTTAGTTCCTAGTTAAACATGATTTATTTTCTCTATACTTATGTGAAAATATGCTTCAGAGTGTAGGATTTCGAATTCGTTGTGAAAATTATAAAATGCCTTATAAATACACTGACTGCGATTTTTCTTTCTGTTTTTTCATTAAGGATATCTGATGTTTATTCATGTTTCGGTCATATAACATTTTTAATGTTTTAAATACCTTTTTATGTTCCCTCGTTATACTTTCATATTTCTTTAGTTAGTAATTATATATTTTTATACTGCCTTTTAAATATTCCTATTTCAGATCTTATTAATGGTTTATGTTGGTAATTCCTTACTTTGTTGGTCATTTCTTAATTTAAACGTTATTTACAGTCAAATTCCGTTTCACTTTGATTTCTCTCTTCATCGTCTTGATATTTACGATGCCTTGTTATATACTTAATTTTCCTTGTATTGCTTTTCCTTGGGGAACGGCTGACGTCTTCGCTTGATTGAATGTTCGCATCTATTCAAATTAAATTTGTCGGTTAATTAAAGTCGGTAGTATACAGACTTTAATAAAGTAACTATTTTCACTATTTCGGGAAATTTCAATTTTACATTGATTATTTATTGTCATTGTATGCGATTTTGTGTGATTTAAATATTGCTTTAATTAAATTGGCTATATTTTTATCTCATACTACTAGTTTATTTCACCATTATTGAAATATTAATAATTATATTTTTGTACATGTTTGTCCTGTAAAAATAAGTTAAGAAATAAAATACTTTATAAACATATATGATAGATTATAACCACTTAAAATTTAAATAAATTAAAAGATAGAGGAGAGTTTTAGTAAATGTAAATTTATCCAAGAATTATCTAGAATTATAGGGTTTTTTTTTTCCAACCGTCTGTCTGTAACGTATGGTACAGACGATCCAATTATACTATAATACTTACCATCCCTGTGGGTAGTTACATAGTTTTACGTCATTCACAAATTCATCAGAATTTAGCTTTTGTGTAAATATCTTGTATGCCTAAACTTACAAAGATTCGTGGACAAAATTTGAGACAGCACCGTATCAAATCGATGCGCTACGACTCCATATTCAACTTGGTGCTTTAAATCGATTGTATTACAAACTAGATATACATCAGTAATAAAGACATTTCGCTTTCTAACCAAGCAAAGACATAAGGCAAAGTTTTAAAGAGCGTTAGAATAAATAGAAACAATTAGATTCATGATCCTTGCCAACTGCTGGCAGCAACAAGGTGTATTGTTCCGTTAGCATTCCGGTACAGCGTTGTATTTCTTTAGCGTATACATTGTACTTTCTAGTATAAACTCAACCGACTGCGTCAAAAGAAGCGAAGAAGAGCGTAATGTTTTTCGTGTCCATCTACGTATGTATTTCAATTTCTTTGGCGCCATTTAAAAAATATATATAGCGTTTGTCACTATGCAAACTGAGACAGAGATATGTGCAACTGAGATATGTCATACGACACAACCGCTCAAGCCGTTTCTGCTGTAGCGCGTGGCAAAGAAATGGACATACATACAAACAAATATACATACATACGCTCGAAAAACATTAGCCTCCTTCTGACGCAGTCGGGTAAAAAAGAACATTCATTATTTTCCTTTCACTCTTAACCCTTTAAAGTTATAAATAGTAAATAAATTTCGTTACTAAAACGCATGACATGTTAGAATAATATATTATTATACTAAATCCAAATCATAACACGTGCACTGAACCTCAATATAACAAAAACAAACAAAGCAGGTAAAAACAAACACATTGTTCAAATTT
>DWNE01009837.1:0-10671 GCA_018249875.1 Cecropterus toxeus
TTGATTAACACCACTCACTACCGGACACCTGGGGGTTGGGAGCACAGCGGTTCCCGGCACCGAACGCGAGTCGCAGTTGTTAATCGAAGTTAAAATTTAAACCTTATCGATCGTCGAAGTCTTACCTTATTGGAATTCGGTTAATAACTCTTAGTAAAAATACATTCGTGAAGTTTATATCATTTTTTTCTGTTTACTAGAATTTTGCGACTTCCTTATGTAGTCTTAACACTCCAAGGGACCATAACCTTACTTGGAAAATAATAACTATAGATTTCTATTAGACATCAACTATATTAAGATCGTCGTCAAAAACTTTCAGAATCATTTATATTCATACGTTTCACAGACAACATATACCAACGCAAGCGACAAGCGGAGATAAGCCGAAAACGTCTTTTAGAACAAGATGTCCAGTTACGTCGCCTCCGCCCTACTGTGGGTGGGAATGAAAACCCTCTGGGCATGGCCTTCAACCCTCACTATGGTGCCGAGGCCATGCTGCAAGGCATCGATGTACGAGGCCTGCCCAAGGTTGCTAGGGAGAGCTTGAAGCTTGTCAAGTAAGTTTGTATGAAAATAATCAAACCAAGATATTATAGTCAAGGAAGATTCTTTATAGAATTATTTACTAATCTTCTTATTAGTGGTGTTTTATTACTATTTCAATTAAGATTTCATCACTAAAAAGATCATACCTTTAGGGTATTAGAAAAGTACATCCTCTGCCAAGGCATGAGTAGGTAAGATAAGTAGGAGGGAGATTTCCAAATTCCTTACTTAATTTACTATGGCCGAGAAACAAATGTTCAAACAGAAACGTAAACGTAACGTTAGTATTTTATGTCATTCAATTTCGGAGTCTGTTTAATGCAACCACTCTTTACATAAGTTGAGAAAAATATATTTATTTTCACCCGTGACGGTAAGATGACAGTATATTTGATTGGGGCCGGAGGATGTTTATGCAAACCAATGTTGTCATTTATTTCCAAAATTACTAGTACGATTTTTATGCGGTTTGCAACGATACGTTCGGGTTTAACTGGTGCATGTTCATATATGTGCTACGTTGACAATTCACCAGGAGGCGCTGTAGTATAAACATTTGTTTGTGCAGGCCAATGTTGCCATTTATTAATGGCAAAGCCTCATAAAAATAATCTCATCGAAAAGAGAAGAAACGTTGAAATAGTATTATCTACATGACATGCATTTATTATATGTCATGTCAATCAATTTTTTTTCTAGGGCGTTGGGCCAGGGTGCCTTCGGTGAGGTCTACCAAGGTCTGTACCGCCACCGCAGCGGAGACACCCTGGAGATGCCAGTGGCCGTGAAGACCTTGCCTGAGCTGTCCACTGGACAAGCAGAGTCAGATTTCCTCATGGAAGCCGCTATCATGGCCAAGTTCAGTCACCCAAATATCGTGCATCTGATTGGCGTGTGCTTTGATCGGCATCCCAGGTTAGTTCATAATAAGTTACTGATTTGGCAGTTTCATATAATTAATTTGGAATGCCTCAAGAAGAGTTCTACCACCTTCACTTTATTTCTTATCATTTCATCACTTCTATTCCTAGTGAGAATTTTAGCAGCTCTTGCTCTTGCGTGTTTGTAGACTTACTTTTATATGAGCTGTAGTTTTCGGGTTAGTTACCCATCTGATAGACTTCAGATAGGGCGTTCTATCTAATTCTGTTCTGTTCTAAGAAATTATACCCTAACTCGAATCCCTACAAGTTGTTTAAAGACGTCCAATTTCAATTAGAACTCGCGGTATATAGGAAGTTTTTTGAGTCCATGGACACTGACCACTAACCATCAGGTGGACTGCACTCATAAGCTGCCCCAAACTTATTATATATACATACTCAGGTTCATAGTCCTGGAGTTGCTAGCCGGTGGGGACCTGAAGACGTTCCTGCGGGAGAGCCGGCCGCGTCCAGAACGTGCCAGCGCTCTCACGATGAAGGATCTCCTTCTCTGCTCCGTGGATGTCTGCAAAGGCTGCCGGTATCTGGAGACGCAACGGTTTATACACAGGTAAAATGGAAGGTTTGAATTGAGACCACGTTTAAGGTGGTAGAACCAGTGTAGTTCGACCGTGGAGGTACTACGGCATCTATTTCTAGCGTGAAGCAATTCTTGCGTAAGGCGATCATCTTAGTCCTCGCGAGTAGCAACGCACATGTGATTGACTTAATATAGAAGCCTTTTTTTATATGGAGTTGGATACACATGTCCATGAGCGGCAGTTGCCACAGGTTCAGAACATGCACGTTTGCTGATTTAATCTGATAAATCCTTAGCCCGTTAGTTATTTAATGTAAATAAAGATATAGGTAGCAAAGAAAAAAATTGCGGATTCTAAAAATCTTCACAATATAAAATACTGTTTCATTCCTCACGAAAGACCTTCCCCAAACGTAACCATCCACTCCCCAGGGATATAGCAGCTCGGAACTGCCTCTTAACATCCCGGGGCCCGGGACGCTGCGTGAAGATCGCGGACTTCGGGATGGCCCGGGACATCTACAGGTCCGACTACTACAAGAAGGGGGGCAAGGCGATGCTCCCCATCAAGTGGATGCCACCAGAGGCGTATATTGATGGACTTTTTACCATCAAAACTGATGTTTGGTGAGTGATATAATTTTAACCGACTGTGTAGGGTAATATTTTTCAAGCGTATGTATGTATATAACTCCATTTCTTTGGCACGCATTAAAGTCGAGCGCGTTAGAGGAAAAGGAGGGGAGGGACGATTTTTTTTAATATTTCAACAATATGGGCATCAAATGAAAGCTAGTAAATAGACTTATCTAAAATATATGTATATATTATAGTACTTTTACTTGACTATTTTGACAAAAACTCATATAAGAATTTATTAAATATACATATACGTTATGAACAATTTAGTTTATGTTTTAAAGATGTTACTTTTTCTCATTATATTCTAGAACATGGGTGTTTGGAATAAATAGACTAAAAACAGAAAAGTTTTTTCTGTTTCAAAATATTTCTCTTCTCGCATCTGCGGATCGCATCGCATCGTCGAAGGAGGTTTCACCTTCTAACGAAGTTCACCTTTCACGCATGTTAATTACTACTATTTAAATTAAAGAGGGTATTAAAATAATAACACACGCTCCAAACTTAATCCTCAGGGCAGCAACGCTCTGTGAACGCAACGTTTTATAAACATTCAGAGAGGAGACTGGGGTGTAAAACTCGGACCTCTTGATTGAGAAACCGATTTTCAACCATTACGCTATCCCTCCTGAATGCCTTAATCCATTCCACTAGCCATTTACCATTAGACTTGCGTCATGTGAGGTTTTCTTCAACAAAGTGATCACAAGTTTGTTTCCAGGTCTTTCGGTGTTCTTCTGTGGGAGGTGTTCTCACTGGGTGTGATGCCGTACACCGGCTGCTCCAACCGGGAGGTCATGGACATGGTCTCAGGGGGTGGTAGACTTGACAAACCCTATGGTAAGCATCAGAATACTGTTATGTGACCTTGAAAAGCCCTAGTAACGTGAATTCGCTGTTAACTTGAAGCTATTTAATATGGTTTTAGACTAATATGATCGCGGAATTACATTTTAACAGTGTACTGACGATTTGCCGTTTCAATTTCTATACTTGATATTTCGATCCAGTTGTATGCATCGTGATCATGGCAATATCGAAGGGAAACCGATGTCAAGGACAAATAGTAGATTAATCTCTACTCTACCACTAAAAATACTGTGATCCATACAACTGGGTCGAGAAGGTAGCAAAAAAGAAAATCTTCAAAAAAGATCTATCAAAAGCCATCCATGCCTTGGCGATTTTTTTACTTCGCAAATGTCTATGGGCAACGGTAACTACTTTTCACGAAATTGCCTGCCTGCTTTATCACTAATTATAAGAAATTAGTATAAAAGAAATAGTAACTAACTTAGAATGTCTCGTGTTCAGGGTGTCCACAAGAGGTGTACCGGCTGATGTGTGATTGCTGGAACCCGTCTCCCAACGAGCGACCATCCTTCGCAGCCATGTTTGAGAAACTCCAGAGGTTCTCTAAGGTAATGGTGACTGAAAGGCGATAGAATCAGTATAGTATACCATTTTGTATTATTTTCATAATTAAAATTTAAAATTCGCTATTTTTTGTCTATCTAACTAAACGCTAGCCGCCATTTTGTTGCCGATATGACGTCACTTTGTTATTAAACAAAAGCTTCCACACATTTCTAGAGCTAAATCTTGTAGTTTAGTAGAAGGGTGTGGCACTTTCATATGAGGCGACAAGCATAATCCTCGAGAGTAGCAACGCAACTGTGATTGACTTTGAACAGAACACTTGTTCTATATGTAGTTGCTTACAGATATTCATGGTCGGCAATGATTTTTTTACCATGACATGAACAGCATGCCCGTTTGTTACTTCAATCTTACAAAAACCCCTTAGGGGTTAAATATCTAAAAATTCTTAGTAAGACTACATCATAAATTTCCCCTATTATTGCCAGAACATTATTCTTTTAGTGTGTATTTGATTTCAGTGTGTAGCTTTTTGTTTTTATATACATAGATAATAATAAATAAAGCTATGAGGTAATTATATTTTCTTATTTCTTAACTTCAACCCCTCAGGACCCAGAAATAACCAACGCGCCCCTACCGGTGGTGCGCTCGTTGCACCCCCAGACGGCGGAGGTGCAGGTCAATTCTAACGGATCCACGGTACGTATCCGATGATAGAGCTTGATTGGCAATCGTTGTGTGAAAGATGTCATAAAGCTAATCATGGAAAACCCATAAGACGGCCCAAAATACCAATTGTTGTTATAATCTTCAAAATAATAATAAATTACAATGTTACATTAAAAATAAATATAAAAGTATATTTTCATGATAGATTTTGAAAAAAGAAACATACGAGTAACTATACGTTACTCGTATGTTTCAAAAGTTTAGTATTAATTGTATAATTAACTATTTTTAATCCATACGATTGTGAACTAGTTTTTTTTAATTCTAATGCCGATATGACGGTGTTTCGGAAATAAATAGAAGTTTTTTGGAGTACTGTGACTGTACCATATTACAATCTTTACTAATGCGATCACATCACAAGTCCAGCAAATAGCGGCTATTGAACTCGCGCGAAAATTAAAAATTAGAAATTACAAGAAGTTCTTGAGGCACTCTTCGGTATTGTTGATTTTATAAAATTAAAATATTACTAGTTTAACATTTTACGGATGATTTAAAATACTTTTCCAAGAAAGGTATTTTAAAACTTGCAAAGGTATATTTAAAAAATGCATAAATTTCATACCCCATATAAAATTTATGCATTTCTTTCTCACCATGCGATAATATTAATATCGTAAAAGATGATGCCTAAGTAACGCTTCAATTATGATATATTCTGACTTAATGATGAAAATGTCGTCGAAAATGTATGTTTTGCGTACTTTTCGTATTGTTTTCATCTCTGTGATAGCCAATATAGACATCTTTTGTACAACAACAAAAACTGACATAAAAATCACAATTTATAATTGATCCCCTTGAGTGTGTAGCAGCCCCTTTGAATAAATTAAAAAAACAAACAATAAAACATCACTGCTAATCTCAATAAAGATTTTTTTCTATTTCTTCCAAATGTTTTCGCTCTGGCTACTAGCAGCAAGTAAATGGTTTAGTTTTGATATTATTTTTATTTTCGAAATCGGTGTTAGTGATTCGTGGATTCGTCGTCCGAGCTTGCCCGTGCGCATGATGACTACAGATTTTATAATTTACTACTAAGTATTTATTTTACCTTTCTCTAAAACTCCCATGAATGAGCCGCGTAGACCTAGACCCCTGTAGATAGCGAGAGATTCCTTGGAATGTGATCCAAGTTTATTTTAAACTTTTCCAACTTCACCATTTGCATGTGAACTAAAATTATATTAATATCATCGATAACAACGATCAGTTTCAGCCACGTCCTCTGTAAATAATTTTGACGTTTCAAAGAATCTCTTACGGAAATCTTGAGTATTTGAATCTTGAGTGTTTACTTGCGTAGTAGCTATAGCGGGAACCTCTTCTTTTACCTTTGTCTTACGTTGGGCTTTATGAAAGACTTCAAAATTATTGTCAAAATTTTAAAAAATCTAGATTGAACTTTTTTTAAATATTAATCTTTTATTGAGCCCAATGTCCACTAATGCACGCTTAGATTAAAATGAAGGAGACTCAGGGAGATTTTTTGAAATAAGTTTTTTTATGAGTAAGTTCCACGGTCTTTGTAATGATTTGTTAGACGTTTCTTGCAATTTGATACTTAAAAATTTCATAAGTATCCTAAATAGTATGCAATTTGAACACAACCGGTCCACCATAAAGATGAAAATGAATAGAGGTGGTAGAACCTTGGGTGGTTCGAATCTAAGACATCACCGCCCTCGTAATTTTTCTTAATAACATCAGTATTAAGCGCTGCTGTTACTAGTTGAAGGGTGTGGTAAAGGCACATACATGTCCGAAGCGTTCCTACATACCCTTTAGGCGTAGTTACACCTCTGTGTCCAACCCCAAATCTTGTCCGGGGTTGAATGCAGTTGAAGGTAAAACTGCCGTCCTAGGAGCGGCAGACGCCACTAACCATCTGGTGGTCTGCATTGGCCACTCCTGTATTATAATAAAAACGGTCTTTCATAAGTATAAGACAGTTATATACCAATACAAAATAACAAGTCTATGAAAAGTTAGTAAAAATATGAGCTATAGAAATTTTTACGGAGTTTTAAACAGTCAAGTGTAACCTACAAATATATCTCTGATCTGCGTAAGGTCCTGGGATGACCTATTTTAAATGGAGTTGGTAACAGATGTCCATGTGGCTGCAACCACTTATCATCAGGTGGACTGCATGCTCATTCACAAGATCAATCTTGAAAGAAGGAAATTCTATCCAATAGTGAAAATTAGAGATTTAGATAAGCTATAACGTCCAGTAAAAATAAAGACCATGGAATAAAAATACTATGAAAAGCAGTACTATCAACAGTGGTGTTCAAACCACAAAACAATATAAAGATAATAGATAAAAGATAAGTAGAGTAGCTTGATATAATCTCCTTGAGTCTCACTGAGCGCGGATGTTGGCAGCGCTCACTGGCGGGCGACTACCTCGTGCCGATGGAACCGCAGGACCCCACGCCCGATGTTAGGTAACGAACGATCCTTGTTGGCAAGCTGGCAGCCATTTTGATAAAAAAGATAAAGAAATATAAATTTTGCTATTTATTGACGTCAAAAGATAAGGGAGTTCCCAAAGTAATTATTGGCAATGCCAGATAAAGAAAGATTATTTAAGCAAAAACTTTAATATTTATTTCGTTTATTATATTGATCCTTTTCAACAATTCTTAATGGAGCATTTGGTACAGTAAAAATAATAAAATGAGAAATAAAGTATGTAATTTTATTAGGTTTTTTGTTCTTATAAAAGATGACCAAAAAACAAAAAAAATATCTAGTTAATTGTACCCGAACATGAACAACAAAATGGCTGCTGGCTTCTTAAAATTATACTAACAATAAATTATAATGATTACTATAATATTTTCCTACTAAATTGTCGATGTTGTCGAGTGATAACGAGATGATAAAAATTAATTAGGATTTGCAGTTATGGTTATTTTTGCTAGATATAATTAAATTTTGTAATCAACTATTATTTCTTTGTGTAAATAGAATTCTTTGAAAAATCTATCAAAAGTAACCAAAAAACTAGACTAACCTGTCCAAAATTTTCCTTTAAATGTATGACACTATATAAATAATTCTCATAGTTTTAGGTACGTCTTATGTAATTATTCCAAAATAGGGGAAATTTTGGACTACAGCTGAAATAACTAATAACATTTTAATTTGCAACTGCTCATTTACAGAGTAGTAAATGGCATGCCTAGATTCCAACCAGTCCCCAGAATTACCTACGTGATAAAAAAAATGAAACATAAAGATATAAATTCTAATTTTCATTCCACAGTTATTTTCAGGATTTATAAAATGGTTTCCATCACCAATATTTTTAGTATGTTTTCTATATTTTGTTATTAAAATTGAGTCACTTTTAAATAAGCACATGTTTTTTTAAGATTTACTTACAATAATTTTATTGTCATTAACACTATATAATTTAGGTACGTATAATATTTTTTATTACAAATGGATTCATACGAGTATCAGGAATATTTGAATCATTGAAATTTTCAGATTTAAAGTTTAAAAGATATACTTAGATTGAGAGCCTTATTACATATTTTTTATTATTATTTATTGTTTACATTGAAGTAATACTTCTTTAAGAGGAATAATTATCAAAATATTATATGCATATACAACTTATCTGTTGCATTTTCTTAAAATATTTCCCTTTAATGGTTTTTTATTATTTACAACACATTACGAATATAATAAGAAGTTTCTTTAGTCACTTTTCATGACCTCCTTGTAAAGTTGTTTACATACTTCGACTTACGCTACCCCGACTTACGCGAACCCGGAGTTACGCGATTTACAATTTACAAATTTTGGATAATATATACTCGACCGAAAAGTTAATTTCTTCTACTAATAATAATATTATCATGTTGAGAGGGAATATTGCGGCAGCCAAACAAATTTTGAGTCTTCAAATTACTTTGTTACATTTTATGCTCATTAAAATAATTTATATATACGAAATGATTACGCGAATACTTACGCGAATTTGACTTACGCGGTTTTCACTCTGTCCCACCTATCACGTAAGTTCAGGGTGTATTTATTTATTATTTTTAAAGTTACTTAGAACGGACATCAGGTCAGGAAAATTACACTAAATAACTACAAATTGTAATATTGTATTATTTAAGTTTATCCGATTCCAACTTAGTCTTCAGGGGTAGCAACTGACCTGTGGTCTCTTAGACGAGAGCTTATTGTCAATCTCAGGTATGAACAGGGGACGATTATTCCATGTTCGTGAACAGCAGTACCACTTACTATTAAGTGGACTGCATGCTCGTTTGCTTCTTCAGTATTATTTAAATAAAAGTGTTTGTGCACTTATGTACACGCGTTAGAAGTTTCTTTGGCGTAACAAGATAAAAATCTTTAAAAAAAATATATCTTTCGCCTTATTCTAAGTTTGTAGAAAAAACGACACTAATAAACAACGAAATAGAAACGACAACGACATAGAACGATAATAGAAAAAGGTATTTAATACATTGAAAGTTTTATTATAATGCATGTCAACTATACATAGTTTGTTTAAATAAATATCGCAAAAAAATATTTCTACATAATTAAAGAAATGGAATTTATCTATTGTAAATAAATAATAAATTCAAAAAAAAAAAAAATTTAAAATGAAACTAAAATGTCGACTATAGCTCACTTCAGGGTGTCGGTTTGTCGAGATGGTGTGCGCGCGAACGTTAACGCGCCAAAAGTTATACTTCACTTCAAAAATCTCATTAGGGTTATCTTTCTACATTAATTTTGCTTTTTAATCTCATATCCTACTTAATTGCAACACAAGGCCTACGTCAAACAGAATGGTGGATTTTCTCGAATTTTGATTTTGAAAATTTAATTTAAAAATCTAGATTAAATATTTAAAGAAGTATAACTTCGGTTATTTATTTTCTTTTTTTTTTTATTATTTTGGAGTATTCTAGGAGGTGCTTGATGTTAACTAATTTTAGGAGCTGTTAATTAACTGTGGACTTGTTTTAGCTCAACGGACCCACTAGTTCCTCATAGCAAATCGCCAACGGCGGCACCCGAGGAGGAGGATTCCGAATGTCCACCTCCTGCGAAAGGTAAGCAAGATTTTACGCCAGATAGAATTGTGAATGATGAGTTAAGATTTCTAGGGATCTATTATGAAATTTGTATGTATAACTTGCCTGACATATGTTTGTCGCGTGAAATCGCATAGATATACAATATTTTTGGTGATTCCGGTGTTTTGTTTTGATGTTTGGACGTTTAAATTTCTTTTTGCCGATATTTCTGCATTGGTCTCATTGGAATTATTGTTAATAAGACAACTCTTTAAATAGGTCTTGTTACTCCAATTAAATATATATTATATAAATAATAACAATTCTAATCCGACGTATGCGCGTGCGCAGCATCACTCGTCTCTGGCAGCGCACGCGGTCGCGGCGCGGCGCGCGGCGCGTGCGCTGCTTCGGCAGAGACAAGGAGCGCCGCCAGGTTTCTGCCGTCTAACTCAACTGACAGGTAAATTCTACTTTTTCATCCTCCGACCCCATGTTAGTGTAAAAATAAATGTAAATGACAACTTTAAGCGCCCCCGTAAGTCTATGCAAAATAAAGACATTTCCTTTCATTGCAAACCACATTTCAACTGCAAAGCCCTGATTCAGCATTTTATTGTGCAAAAATGCCAAGCCTAAATAATCTGCCCAAAAAACAACCTTCGCTGAACAGTCCCCACGCCTGACATGCGTGGTAGTAGGTGGTTTGCCAGGTGGCAGAACCAATGTAGTTCGACCGGGTAAGTACCACCGCCACACCTATTTCTAGCGTGAAGCAGTTCTTGCGTTTCGGTAGAATGGTGTGGTTGCCGGCTCACTTTTATATGAGGCGACC
>DWNE01009838.1:0-10670 GCA_018249875.1 Cecropterus toxeus
GCTCTTCCAACGTAGACAATATTAACAATTTGATTTTTAAAAGGTGTCTAATGAATTACTAGATAGGTAAAGTAAAGGGGTTTGAGACATTGGGTGTGTGCAAGTGCAATCATGCCAGTATGTGTGTGTTCGTATGTGTGCTCGTGTGCATGTCAGTGTGTGTGTGTGTGTGTGTGTGTGTGTGTGTGCATGTCAGTGTGTGTGAGTGTGTATGTGTTAGCATGAGTGTGTATATTTAAGTGTGTGTGAGTATATGATGAGTATGAGCATGTGTTATAGTTAGTAAACAAGAAGTTCTGTTTCTTCATAAGTAAAGGTAAGGAGAGTTTGTGAGAGAATATGTTTTATTTTGATACGAGTCAGAGGAAATATGTTTAATTTAGAATTAAATTTGTTATATAGATGTTGTGATTGGCTTGCAAATTGCTTTTTCTTGAATTTAGTTTTGGTTTGTGTAATGTTACAAACAGGTAGGTTTCTACGTCTTAGTGTCTGAGGGGCAGTATACGGTAGGTTTTTATGCATTTTTATGATACATTTAAGAATATAGATTTGACGTATTGTTAAGATTTTGTAAAATGAGTGCAATTCATGAGTAGAAGAACGAATGGGTTTAAAGAACATTACCTTGAGTAAGGCTCTTTGAGCCCTTTCGAGAGTGATTAAGTATGACTTGGCCGCTCCTCCCCATACGGGAATGCAATAGCTTATAACAGATTGGGCTAGCGCTTTATACGTAGAAATAAGAATTTTGTTATCAGCAACATATCTAAGTTTCCTAAATACCCAAATCAGTTTCCTAATCTTATCAACAGTACACTGGATTTGTTTATTCCATGTAAGGTGGTTGTCAATAGTAACTCCAAGATATTTAATAGCACACGCCCTAGCAATCTCATTACAATGACAGCTATTAATGCGTGATTGGCAGCAACTGTGAATTTTTATATTAAAATTACTGTCCGGTAAAGTAGATTTCCGTATTGTAAACGGTACATAGTTAGTTTTGGAAATGTTTAAAGTTAGTAAATTCGATCTTAACCAATTTGATATATGTTGCATTCCCGATTCGGTAGTACTTTTAAGAGTTTCCCATGTTTTGGCATGGAAAATTAGGGCGGTATCATCCGCGTAGGTAAATATATCACAGTTGGGCAGAGTTATATTGCAGAGGTCGTTGACATATATTAAAAACAAGGTAGGGCCAAGTACACTGCCTTGAGGAACGCCGTAAGTGATAGAGGACGATTTACTGATAACATCACCAAGTTTTAAATATTGTTGGCGGTTAGTAAGGTAGTCAACCAATAACTTATGGGGAGTCCCTCTTATACCTATGTTATATAACTTATCTAGTAGAATTGGAATTGAGACAGAGTCGAACGCCTTAGCCAGATCCAAAAAGACGCCGATACATTTGTTGCCCACATCCAAGTGCTTACAGATGGTGGCAGTAAGTGCTAGAACAGCGTCTTCAGTGGAGATGCCTTTTCTGAAGCCAAATTGATTATTTGAAAGTAAGCTGTTTTTAAAAAGAAAATCTTTTACGCGGTTATTTATGAGTTTTTCCAAGATTTTTGCCAGAATAGGTAGAACAGAGATGGGTCTGTAATTCCCAATTTCTTCTTTGTTTCCACATTTGTAAATAGGTGTAACAATAGCTTTTTTGAAGACCGGGGGAAAACAACCATTTTCGAGGCAGTGATTAAATATGTGACAGAGGATAGGTGTAAGATCTATTTTAGCCATTTTGATAAAAGACGTGGAAATATTGTCCAACCCAGGTGCGGAGTCATTGGGTAAGTTCGTGATAATTGAATTTATTTCTGCTGGATCTGTAGGTAAAAGAACGAACGATTTTGACAAGGAGTGATTATTATTTACATACATATTACTACTATGAGGATTGTGCTTAATAGGGGACGATAATAAATTTTCGACCAGAACATTACCTACGTTTGAAAAATAATTATTTGCAAAATTTGCAGATTCCAATGGTGACGATTTAAGTGTTAATAGATTTTGAGCATGATCAGTATTTTTATTTTCTAAGTTGCAGATTGATTTAATCGTTTTCCATAGTAATTTAGGAGTTTTATTAGCACTGTCAGTCAAGTTATTTCTTTCGTACATTATTTTTAGTTTCCAAACGAGCTTACTACAGTAATTTCTATAGCGTGTATAGGTAATTTTTAAAATATCGTTAAAAGGATTCTTTTTTAATTTTAAATGGAGTTTGTCGCGATTGTGGAGACAGCGTAATACTCCTGGTGTTATCCAGGGTTTGATAAGTTGTTTCCTACGTGGAATACTCTTTATAGTTTGATTGTTTTTCATTGCTGAGGAAATTTTGTCTACTAGGATTTCAGCAGCTTCATTAGGGTCTGTTATTGTAAGAATATATCTCAGGTCGTGCTTAATTTGGTTCAAGGTGGCATTATAATTCACTGTAATTTTTGTTCTTATGACTTTACGTCGCACAGGTTCTGTCTTCACGTTTAAAATAACGGTACAATGGTCGGTCACCGCATTTTTTAGAACTAATGCTTTTGCGGGATGATTCGTTTTCAACATCATGTGGTCATAGCACATCTTGTCGCGGGTGGGGAGTCTGTGTGCTGGGAGTATTCCATGATATGCAAGTGATTTCAGGTAATATGGACAGTTTGGGTCGTTAGTGTTAGCTTTTATGTCAATGTTTATGTCACCTGTGATAATGATGTTTTTATAACTATTATAGTTTAGGAGAAGAGATTGAAGGGAAGATGTAAAGCCATCAGTGTTCCTTATTGATGGGGTTCGGTAAATGCCAATTATAACTGTGTCGGAAAGAGTCAGTAAAAGGCAGGACGCGTCAGTGATGTAGGGTTCAAATATTTTGTGGTTTAGGTTCTTTTTGACATAAAAAACTACACCGTCACATTGATTTAAGGTATTTTGTGTGGAGTATGTGTTATAGTTACTATTGAGGTTAGGGATGCTTTTTGATTTTGAGAGGTGACATTCTGTCATGACTAGAACATCGCAGTCGAAATGAATTGAGTAGAGCATGACTTGAAAGATATCTAAATTTTTATATATACTCCTAATATTTTGGGTGAGAATATTTAGGTGACCTATATTTGAGATATGTGTATAAGACGCTTCAGGTGTACAAGTGATGGCCTGAGCAATACCTATGTTGTCTATATCATTATACGGATGAGACAAATTATCCATAACTATTGATAAATTTTTGGTGTAGTAAATCTAGTCTTTTTTATTTGTGTTTTGTGTAAATTGCACTTAATTTTAATATTTCATCTTCGATTAAAATGCAGATGGGCGTAAAATTCTTGCGATCGGATCTCGTCTCGTACTCTATGTAAGCGTTGTTGTCTCGTGAGAAATGTCCAAGAAAATGAAAATAAGAAAACAGCCTGGATTCAGAATGCCGTATTGTACTTTTCTTCATAGTTTATTTAAGTCTGTTTTATATTGAAGCTTTTATTATTTTGGATAAAAGCGCGCATATAAACCCAACAAGAATAGTTGTAGCACTGCCTAGGGGTTAACGACCTCTGCGTTGGGATTTGATGCAACATTTAGATAGTCTTGCCTTAGGATCTTTTAGGTTTTACGACTATGACGACTTTTAAATTGGTCGGAATATGTTTGTTGAGTTATTTTCTGTATCATGTATTAAATGTAAATAACTGATATTTATCCACTGCTATAAAATTGGATGTTGTTTTAGAAGAGAGTTTTGGAAGAGACAAGAGAGATTAATTTTTAGATAACATACTTTGATGGTTATTTGATATTTCTTGTGCAGTGAGGTAATTTAAATCGTATTAATTATGTATTTTTTTTAATTTGACCTACTTTCATAGAATTAAACTGCTTTGTAACATGTTAAGAAATTACATCCGCGTACATAAATAATACATTTTAAATTTATGAGTCTGCGATGGTCTTGCATTCAGTGCGTCTCGTCGATGAATGGCTTCCTGCTCCGATTAGATTAGTAGGCATCGTTCACCGCGCAGTTCGGTTCGTTATCCGCAGCGCGGGTGCGGATGTTTGGCGCGATTTCTTCCGAATTGGGGAAATCTAAGGATGGGGAGGTCTCGGCTGTTCTCTGCATTAGTAAATACCGCGCCTTAGGCGGCGTACATAGAAAATCGATGGGAGGGAGTCTTGGTCGCGCGCTTGCGTCTCGCACGCGGGATCCGCGTGTTGCCGCCGGGCCGCCGCCGCCACCGCACGCCCGCGACCTGTAGGACGCCGCGCGACTTGTTGCCAAAGCCACCTGTTAACACGATGGCGCCGTGAACTTCAGGTAAGTTGCAAAAATCTTCACCTACACCCTATCGATATTGCACTGAATTGAGAATTTTATTTTTTTTTATTCAAAGAAAGAAAAAATACGGGCCTTACCTTGCGTGCCATTTTCAAACGACGACGATTAAGTTCTTTCTTTACGCTAGGGCATAGCATTATGACTCAAACTCGGTAGGTATGGTAGTAACCATATAAATGACGAATTGTAGATAAAAAAGATTTAAATTTACTTGACATTTTTATGTTGGGAATACGCGGCCGAAAGTACTTAAAAATAATGCTTCTCTTGCGGCAGACTTAATTAAATTTAAAAAGCTGTTGTGGTCTTGTTGTGTTATTTAGTTCCGACCTTTTTAAATTTGTGTAGTTCAACTACATAACATATATAAATATAAATCTTACCTAGTTACTTTACGGTCGATAAACTGATTATGTCGCGGGGATAACTTTAGTTAGGTCAGACTATCAATTTATGTCTCTAGGTCGGTTTCCTAACATGTAATAACATGTTTTCCTATTGCCGTTAGGCCTCTATACAGAGGAGGGGCTGGTTCCACCGCCCCAGTGGTCTGCTTCATCCGTCAGCATCGACCAAAGGAGGCCTTCAGGGCTTCGCTGCTGTCTACGTACTGGCACTTCGTCTCTGCACTCTCATCATTGGATTACGTTAAAAGCTACAAACTGCACAATCTACAATTTATTTGAAATGTTAAATTAGTGAGAACATGAATAAATTCAGATAATTGTCTAAGTAATAAATTCGTTTCTTTTTACACGAATTACTCCAACAAATGTCATCATACTAAAAGGAAGATACATCTATTTACTGAGCAATATCCTTATGATTTAGTAAATAGAGTTGGTAGGTTTGGAAACAGGGCATAATGGAATTATATTTTAATACTATGATATGGACTTTAAAGGTTCTTATATATCAAAACATAACCTCATTATTATCTTGTCATAGTAAATTAAAGGAATTAAATAGAAAACATAAATATAATGGTAATAGAAAGGTGGTAAAATGAGAATGATTCAACCGGGGAGGTACCATCACCACACTAATTTTTATCGTGAAATAGTTCTTGCGTTTCGGTGTAAGTGTATGATTGTCGGCTTATTTTCGTGTGAGACACTTATCCTAGTGCACGAGAGTAGCAATTCACCTGTGATTAAATTCAAACAGAACCCCTGTTCTATACGAAGTCGCTTAGAGAAGTCCTTTACATCATTTACTATCAGATGGACTATGCCACATTGTTAGAATTATATGGAAGAACATTTGAAGGTAGGTAGATAGAAAGGTAGATTGTTCGAATCCGAAAGCACTGACACGTCTATATTTGATTAATAACAGCAGTGGTAAGCGCCGCTGCTCTTGGTTTGAAGGGTAAGTGGTAAGGAAAACTTACTTACCCAAGGCGTCCTAGGTAAGTCCTCTGAAGTAGCAACGCATTTGTAGCCAACCTCGGGTAAGATTCTGATCTTAAGTGGTTGATTACAGATCCATGATCCAATGATCCATCCACCGTGGTAGCCACTTACCATTAAGTGGACTGCATGCCCATTTGCTACTTCAATCTAAATATAACATAAATCACTATTTCCGTGGTCATCTGATCATACGAGAACAGCTGGACCGATTACACTAATTATTTTTTGTTGAGTTTTTTACTGTCAGAAGAAGTTTCATAAACAAGAAAAAAGAAGGAAGTTGCAGGATTTTTTAAAAATAAGAAAACCTAACGAGCTTCCACGATATTAAATTTTATAATGTAATCGTATGGCGTTCGACTTAACTGTCAGTCTTGCCAATTCGAGTTCAAAATTCATAATAAAGGCAGAACAAAGTCTGTCGCGTCAGCTAGTATGATATAAAAAAGAAACAGTCTTGATTCGATGACAGCAATACCACCTTTGCTGTCGTCGCGTCGCTTAGCGACCTATGGAGAGAGCTATGCTTGGTATTTTCCTACGCGACAAAACTCGCGATAATGAAATCCATGGGAGAACAAAGGATACCGACATAGCTCTCATTAATAGTAAGCTGAAGTGGCAATGGGCAGGACACATCGTTCGTAGCACAGACAACCTGCGGGGAAGAAGAGTGCTTGAATGGAGATTATTTCTGGGCAAAAAGAAAACAGGTCGATCCCGACGAGGTGGACTGATGACTGGTGAATTCAGATGGCGCAAGACCGGTCGGATTGGCGTAGATTAGGGGAGGCCTTTGTTCGTGACCGTCTTTGAGTAGAACTTCAATGGTAGGCGACTATCCATAGAATGCAGTTACTGACTATCCATAGAATTTCGTTTAGGTACATACTTCTTACTAGAATACTTCTTAAAAATAAATCTCATGAAATAAATGCTTCACACATTTTTTCTCCTATTCTTCAAAATACAGAGTTATTGACTATAAATTGAATAGAATACACGAATGTATTAAAAATGGAATGCTCCTTAAATTTAAGTAATTTTCATTGGTTAGAAATTTTTTATCACCACTTTACGGTGAAAGATAACATCACGGAGAAACAAACGTGAGAGTTCTTAAGATAAAATGTTCTCAGAGGTGCGTGAAGGAATTGGTAAATCCGTACTTGGCCAGAGCGGTGAACTATGGCCTATGGCCTCTTTCGTCCTGATCGAAGTCCCGTCCCCAGCAGTGAGGCAATAATGGGTTGCTGATCGATATCGTTGTCAATCCATTACTGTCCTACTGCTGGGCACGGGTTTTCACTTAGAATGAGAGAGTTTTAGGCCATAGTCCACCGCCTTGGCCAAGTGCGAATTTTGACCCTCACACACCTTTGAGAACTCTTTTTTTTTAGAGATCTCTCAGGTGTGCAGGTTTCCTAACGATGTTTTCCTTCACCGTAAAGCAGTGATAAATAAATTCTAATACGCACATTTTAGAAAACTATGTGGTGCGTGCCTGGGATTCGATCCTTGGCCCCTCGATTGAGAGGCCGAGTGTCAACCATTAGGCAAAGTGATAGATATACTTGAGTAATAACCGAGGATTCAACCTATAGTATCAAAATAAAGAAAGATAATAAAGAGACAACTATGTACGTGCACGATGTAATTTGTTTATTATAGTAGTAGGAGTGATAAATCTATCCATATAAACATTTATAAACATGATATAAATACGTAAATCTTATCAGGTTTTAACTGTTCTTTGATAACCTGGTATTATTTACTCTCATACTTGTAAATAGTTTACAAGAAAGAATAACAGAGATAAAATTACATATATTGGTTACCAGGTTGAAAATAAACGTGAAAATATATCGTAGTAAGTACAACCAATTTTGAAGGTGGTAGATCGTGGGATTGAAGAAACCTGCAAAAGTACCGACACTGGGTTTTGTGGGATTTTGCCTGCACTAAAATCCACGGTGGTCGTCCTTAGAGCTGTGAAAAGGACTTCAAGGTAGCCAAAGAAAGGCAACTGGAGTCCTCAGAGCATGTTGCCTCTTCAGGCTCCATCTAATTGAGCTTCTGAGCCCACCGCACCGTCTGGTCTGTACGACGGTAACCAATCCATAATTCATAATTTTCGGGATCGTTTGGCTGGATGGTTTGAGTTCCAACTCTAGCAATCCGTAATCCTGGAATCCCCTTTTAGTCGCCTTTTACAACAGGCAGAAGATATCTCAGCCCTATTTTAAACCCATATATTCTATATGGACGGTTATAAAATCATCATACAAAGAATATGCCGAATTGTAATTGTTTGTCACGTATACTTAATAAAGAAAACAAATTCAAAAGAATACTTGGGGACTGCAGAGCTTAATTTTGACACTTTTTCTGATCAGATGTACAGTCATGATTAAGACAGATATAAATTCCTGTCTGTTATATTTGTCTCGGCTCGGACAGAACAACTTGCTTTTGTCTTTCCGCTATTTCTGTTACGCAGCTTTGAGCCTGTTCAAATATTTAGATCGCAAGAATGAGACTCGAGACTAGAATTGTAGCTCAATTGTAAACCAATCTTTACAGTTTTTATAAATCCGTATTAAATTAGTTTATATCGTAGAACTATAAATATACGTACATAATACCTAAGTATTCTGTACTTAAAACCACCATGCACTAAGGTGAATTTGTGTGTAGAATACCATATTATTAACAGGTGGTAGAACCAATGTAGTTCGACCGGGGAAGTACCACCATCACACCTATTTCTAACGTGAAGCAGTTCGTGCGTTTCGGTGGAAGGATGTGGTTGCCGGCTCATTTATATATGAGGCGACCATCTTAATCCTCGGGATTAGCAACACATCTGTGATCGACTTCAGATAGAACTCCTGTTCTATATGAAGTTGCTCACAGGTGTCCATGGGTGGCAGTATCCACTTATCATCATGTGGGCTGCATGCTTGTATGTTACTTCATTCTTATAGAAATAAAAAAAAACTTAAGTATGTATGTGTCTATGTGTATAAACGAACACAGATTGAGCTGGGAATCATAGATATGATTCTTTAAACCGCGCGTTGAGTTGCAGATCACACATAAGTGGTTACACATGTCTAATTTACAGTAAGCTCACTGCCAAACAATGAAATGCAGTCTGTGTTTTTTTTTAATTAGATTTCTTAAAGCAGTAAGTTTCTTAATAACAAGACTTTTATATTCTAGACATTAGACAGGTGGTAGGAACCAATGTAGTTCGACCGGGGAAGTATCACCGCCACACCTATTTCTAGCGTTAAGCAGTTCTTGCGTTTCGGTGGAAGGGTGTGGTTGCCGGCTCACTTTTATATGGGGCAACCATCTCGGTCCTCGGGATTAGCAACGCATCTGTGATAGACTTCAAATAGAACCCCAGTTCTATATGAAGTAGCTTACAAATGTCCATGCCGCCCATGGTAACCACTTACCATCAGGTGGGCTGCTTGCTCGTTTGCTACATCATATTTATAAAAAAAAAAAACTAGACTGTATCTGATTAAGTATTAGCGTAAATCAAATGCCTAGTCGTTATTTACTTTGCCTGCAGTAGGCGTGATAAGTAAGTTCGTAGAATTCTTCGTGTTCCATTCCGCCAGCAGCACCGCCCTATCTATTTCTGTCTTACAACAACAGTTTTAAGTGCTGTTAAGTTCTTGTTTGAGGCAGTGCCGGATTAGCCGTGTAGCACGAGTAGCAAATGCTACAGGCCCCGCGATTTTATAGGCCTCGCGTACAAACTGTTTTAGTAAAGAAATATTGAAAGTGTTATCTCTAAATTTTCCCATATTAAATCCAGAAAAGTTTATTTGTAACAGAGTTGTGAGTTATTTAATACCTCTAATTTCAGAGCCTATAGCAAACCAAGGGCCTCCTGACAGAATTTGCCACAGGCCCGCGTAGGCTCAATCCGGCACTGGATAGGCACTCCAACTTAGTCTTTAAAATGAGCAACACTTCTTTGGCCGAATTTAGATAGGACCCCAAGTCTTTTTGAGATTAATTATAATTAAGAGAAACAAATGTCCGTTAGAAGTTTAAGGTGGTAGAAATGTTTATGGTTCGCTTCACCACGACCACACATGTTTTCTGCCTAAAACAGCAGTATTATGCAATACTGTGTACTGGTCTGAAGGGTACTTTAAGGGAGACAAACTTATCCGAGACTTTCTAACTTTGTCGTCAGGGATAGCAACTCATTTGTTGTTCACCTTTTTTGTTCTCGAGGGGAAACCTTCAAAAAGTATCACGCCGTGGAAGCGACGTTGGGTTATGTGGGATTTTTACCGCACAAAAATCCCCGCGGTGGCGGTCTTTAGCGCTGGGTGGAGGACTCCGGGATCTCCAACGGAACGCAATTGGAGTCCTCCAGGTGCGATGACCCTTTTCGGCTCTTTCAGGAGTCACCTGGCTGGACGGGCTCTCACTGTTGCCGCATGCAAGCCCGGATGCACCCTTTTATTCGCCTGTTACAACAGGCAGGGGATACCGTAGTCCTATTGTGGTCCCGGTTCTACAGGGATAATCTGTACCTAACCTAGGAGTTGATTTAAGATGTCTATGGGCGGCAGTAGCCACTTACCATCAGGTTGACTGCGGCCGTCGTTTGCTACTTAAATATTTTTAAAAAGAGAAATCTCCTTATGGCCTCTCTTCTGCGAAGATCGCGAAATACATACTTAGTGGGTATAAACAGTTACATCGTTAAAAACATTAAAATAAAACCCGATTGCTTAAAACGCCTTCTTTTTCTATAATAATATTTGTTTAATTTAACGTTTATATGACCTTTTGTCAAAATACTCAAGAAAAAGTATTTTAACATATATGTATATCGCCTGGTGGTAGAACCAATGCAGTTCGACCGGGGAAGTACC
>DWNE01009839.1:0-10669 GCA_018249875.1 Cecropterus toxeus
CTTACAAATGTCCATGGGCAGCAGTAACCACTTACCATCAGGTGGGCTGCTTGCTCGTTTGCTACTTCATACTTATATAAAAACGCTAGTTATTAGTATGATTTATTCACTGGCGCTATGACCGCGTAATACAATTTTAACGTAACCCCGAATGTCAATTAGACTAAACAGAGAATAAATGACTATTACTGTTAAAAGGTCACCGTTACCACATTATGACGTCACATAATGAAATTGAAGATGACCTTATGATTGGACACTCACGAAAATTGAACGGTTTTAGTGTTACATGTCTCAATAAAAAATGTCATTCAAAATGACATATTTTCTATATCACTCGGACATACATACATTTAGTGCTTCTCGAAGTTTGAGTACTTCTGTGGGGTCGCAATGTCTCATCGGGGACACCATAAAAGAAAAAAAACGTTTCTACACTCTTAGGCCCACACTAGGATTTTCTCCTGTGTCGTGGGTGCCATGGACACACAAAGACGAATATACAAACACCCAGAACCAGAACAGAAATCAAAACTCATCATTCACATTTCTGTCTGGCTGGGATCGAACCCGGGACCCATTGAGTGTCAGACCGATATTGTGACCGCGCTGCCACGCGGGTCAGGAGAATGAGAGGCTTCATTTTATCCCGGAATAATACACAAGTCTTATGGTACAGACAGGTGGTATCCTACAGGTGCTGTGTATTTAAAGGAAGGAAAGTAAAAATTTGGCGCATTGGAACTATGCAATGAAATGAAATGTATCTTTTAGCATAGGCCTACGGCACTACAAATTGTCAGTTACAATATTTTTTCTTACACTACCACCGGATCGGAACCAGACCACAACTGAGAATTCAAGTATTCAATTCAAGTATTACGTAAAAACCGAAGACAGCTAATTGTTTTGGATGCCATAAGTCCGATGGGGTCTCATCTGTGCATAAGAATTCATTCAAGATCTTACAATTTACGTAAAGAGGTTTTTTGCTTGCTCCGTATTTATAATTCGATTCACATTTGCAATCAGTCCTCTTTGGAAAAATGTTTATTTTTTCGATTATATGTACATATGTATTTTATAATACATACCTTTACACTAGTTTTTAGCCGCGGTTTTCGCCGAACACAGCTTAGGTAATAACTATATATATAAATATTTTTTGAAATTTGTAATAAATTAAATATTCGTTAAATCTACATCATAAAAATTCGGTTATATGTACATCATGACATTTCTGTTAAACATTAATGTAAGCTCGGGCATAAAGCTAAATACTGTCTTTTACACAGCGTAGCTAGTTAACTTTATAGATGAGTAATTCACAAATATCCAGTTAAAGTTAAACTGTTTGCACATCGCGCTATTTCTGTAAACGCCGTTACTAATGCATAAGATATCAATTTGTTCCCGCTACGCCGGTTGCTTTATCATCAACATTTTCTTGTTGTTTCATTGTAATTACAATGTTATATAAGTTAACGAAGACAGTTTGGGCTAGCTGTGCTGTGTAAAAAAAGGCAGAAAAACTAACTTTTGTTAGGATAGTTGGATTTTTTACGAAATAAAGATTAAATGTTACATCGAGGAGGTGAGTGTTGCGCTTAACTCTTATGTAGCCCTAGTACACAATTCGTATGCAATGCCGGTTTTAGTTGTGGGTTCTCTTTGTTGTGGGTCTTGTATTTATGTGCGTAGCGAGATTTTGTACATAGGGCGATCAAAAAGTTTCCGGGAATAAGATGAAATATTTTTGTATGAAAAATAATATTTTATGTTTCAACGTAGTCTCCTACATGAATACACTTTATATGACATTTTTCAAGACGTCTAATTCCGTTAGAAAAAAAAAAACATTTTCTTTGGTCTTGAAAAACTCTACAGCCGCCATGACCTCTTCATTATTGCCAAATTTTAAACTTATGATGTGTTCTTTTAAAATGGCAAAAGAAATGACTTAGCCACTGGGTACTAAGTCGGGTGAATATGGCGGGTGCTCCAATAATTCAAACCCTGCCTCTTGGATGGCAGCGGGGGCTTCTATAAACCGATGCGCAAGCGCGTTATCGTGATGAAAAAGTACGACGGAGCTCAATTTTCCACGGCCTTATTTTTTAATTTCTTCGCGGAGTTTACTAATCGATAATGCATACATAATATGGACCAGTAATTGTTGCTCCTTCATCTAAATAATAAATAATCAATGAGAATGATTCCATCAGCATACCAGAATACAGTGACCATGATTTTGCCAGCCGACGAAGGAACACGGAATTTTTTTGGGGGTGGTGAGGATAGCCTTTTCCAGGCCATACTTTGTTTACTCAATTTGGGATTGAAGTGATGTACCCACGTTTCATCTACGGTTATAAAACGTCGCAAAAATAAATTCATATCAGACTTCATCAAGGCATTTTGTTTTAAATTTCCATTCGCATTTGCTTCTGACCATCTGTCAACATTCTAGGCACCCATCTTGCAGAAACCTTTTTGAAGTGTAAACTAAATTTACGCGACGAACAGACACGCGTATTTTTGATTAGTACATCTACGTCTTATGGATGTATGGTTTGACGGAATTAAGATTTTACTGTTTCTATTAACCACAATGTTAACTTCTCTGCGCTGCCGTTTTCTGTGGATTTATTTAACGCGATTTTTTGGAAACAATAGAACAACTCTTTTTGCCCAATGACTGTGACAGTAGTGATAAAGCACTGCTGTGGTATAATTTCAAGGGATCTTTCGAAATTTTGTTATTTTTCTAAATAAACTACATATTAGAAATATACGGATAAAACCTCAACTTGCCCTGATTCCTTAGTTGCTCTAGTTTTCAATGAATTGTATGAGAAAATCTTCCAACAAAATTTACTTAACTAATACTAGCGTTAAATTAAGACAAGATAATTTTCTTAAATAATGTATTTTTAAATTCTTAATCGAGTTTATTTCCGTAAATTGTTAATTGTAAAATGTTTACGTGAATTATCATTCAATTTGTATTAATTTATCTATTCTTCAAACAATATGTAACTAATAGAATAATTTTATTTGTTACAGAGTTTTGGAAACATGTGACAGACGATAACCAAAAACGCGATAGATACGAACGAACGAACAAACCCGAAATGTTCATTGATTTGAAATTGGTAAATCAAAATGCAATCTTGAACGCATCCGTAAGAGCGAGATATTAGAGCGAGACAGAGCTGCGTCCAAAAATAGTGCGTTCTGAAATAGAGAAAAAATGTCGGGCTCGAACGCTAAGTCAGTATCGGAGAGCGGTGCGGCGGGAAACAACGCCGCTTGGTGGCAGACACCATGGACAACTATGGCTGACCTAGCCGAGGCGGTGGACGATCTCATCTGCAGCTTCGATTATATGGACACAGCCATGGACAATCTAGTCATGCTTGTTTTCATATGGATTCTCTTCTCAATCGTTCTCCTCGGCATCGCTAAATGGGCGTACGGGCGGTTCGGAACCAAGCCCGCAGAAGAGAAGACAGATAAGCCCAAAACGATTGATGAACCGAAGAAAACAACGAACGAAATAATCGCTAGCGCGGACAGTGTTCTGGCGACTAGCGCTAAAATAAAAAGTGGTGCTTTTAAGCCTTCTAAGCCGACGAGTTTTGTCCCCGCAACGCCTCCAGCCACGAGGAAACGTATGGGGCGAATGTCCCCGGGCCCGGAACAGCTGACTCTGAAGAAACACCAGAGCATCATAGTCCCGACCTGCACCGGCGCGGACGCGGCGAGTGTACAATGGGTTAACGATGTATTGACGTGGTTATATAATGATCTTGTTATTGTGAACGAACTGGTGCAGCAATGGATTGTGTCCATGAACGAATTCTCGAAGAAGTCCGTCGAGGAGGTGAGTCTTGCTCTTAACTCTTATGTAGCCCTAGTACACAAATCGTATGCAATGCCGGTTTTAGTTATGGGTTCTGTTTGTTGTGGGTCTTGTATTTATATGCGTAGCGAGATTTTGTACATACTAGTATCAATCTCAATCTATGAAAATGAAATAATATATTAAGTTTATAACTTACTTAAAAACTAAAATTCGTCACTCTAGTATCAGTTATTCACTTCTCAGACATTTCCTTGAAATCCAAACTAAATTTACTTGATTGCTTAATTAGTTACAAACTAAAATTAGTCGAAAACTAAAATTCGGCTCAACATTAATCTGTCGTAATACCACGTGCAATACTAGAGCTTCCCTTCAAAGCCATTTGAACTTTATTAACTGAGTGATTAAATCCAAAATAAACTAGCTGCTTTTCCTGTGATCACCTTCAATGATGAGCCGCGTCAATCAATGTTAGACTTTAATTCCTCGTGATAAAGTCGAAATACTGTTAGCTGTGATTTCATAGTTCTTCGAAGTAATAGGTCGATGCAAATAAAAAATTTGGTTCAAGATCAATTTGTTATTTGAAGTCGAATAACTAGTAAGCATGTATGATATTTTCTTATAATTTGAACTGCACGGAATCTGACGGATGACCTAAAATTGAAGGAATTGCAAAGATCGTACGACATTTGATGAAAATGTTGGAGCACAGGGTTAAACGCACTCTTCTTTGTCAGTTTGGGTCGTTACTTGAGTTTGAAATTCATATTATTTCAAATGCTATCATCTATGACAACTAACAAAGTAATCGTTATCAGTTTTAGAAGTCGTTTACATACAAACAACATAGATCTTTATACAGAAATATTTTTAAATCGTTAAAATTTTCAGGCAATTTTTAGGCAAGTTAGAACTAAGTTTCTTTAGGTTTTTTCGAGCCTTCGGTTGCGTCGATAGCCGAATAATCGGCTTCGGCCAAAAATCGGTCTTCGGTCGTACACTAACTGTGACTCAAATGTGATCTTAAATACTAGCCGTGCGGTTTCACCTATGATGAAAGAAAACGTAACATAACCTCAAATCCTCGTAACTTTATATAATACTTGGATTTTATTGAAATACTACCTAGTACCAGTGCTTTGCTTCGGGACAAAATAAAATAGATTTCTCTTGCTAACCGTTGGAAGTACATAAAAGTGATAAGGATTTTCCGAACAGGAAATTAAATGTTAACCTCGTAAATGCCACTAAAAATTCGATATTTTTTAGCGTCCTCTTTTTATTTAAAATGGAAATATGAAAGTCTAAAATAAAAGAATGTAGTGATGTCACTAAAATAGGCGACTACTTTAAAAAGGGTTTTCGTTTTTCGAAATCAAATGTAGCATATAGACCAGCAGTCGTCACACTTCTTCGGCCAAGGGCCACTTAGGACCATGGGAATATTCCTGTCAGGCCGCATACTATGGGCTTTTGTCAACTTTACACAGTGCTTCCAGATCCAAATTATAAAAAAAAATGCAGATGTAATTTGAGTACCTCCTCTTTTTTGGAGGTCGTTTAAAAATCACAGTAGTTTCCCCAGGGAAATTTTGGTCCGCGAAAAAAAAAAAGATCTTTTTCCCGAAGTTTTAATTTGACGACTAAAAAAGGCCATTCCTCGATCATACTCGAAAAAAAAGCTTGCATAAATCGAATGCACACAGACAAATGACATAAAAAGTGTGAATACGAAGTTAATATGTAAAAAAGAACAAACGTTGGCGATGTCTAAAATTGCTATATAGTTTGACCAGTTAAATATCGATCCATGCAAAATCTCATGTAAATCGGACCCATGAATTTTCATCATGTATAAGGGAAATTAATAGAAGTTTCAGCGATTTCGTGATAACGATGGTTTGAATTTACGATATAAAAGCTTATTAAACGGCCAGTATGGTTATCTTGTCCTAATTCTCACTCCGGTAGGAAACCCTTGCACAGCAGCTGAGCAGTAACGTCCCCCCTTGGTGAGATGTAATTTGATTTGTCTTGTCGGTCTTCCTCGTAATCTCATGAGAGATTTTACAAAATAATTACAATTTTACACGATGACTTGCAAAAAACAACGTAATATTTGTTTTCCCTAACCTTAATATATTGGTTAATTATTATTAATGGTTCAAAATATAAATATGCGTGATAAACAATTGTATTTACAACAAAAACAGAACAAAGGTACGTTTGCAAGGTCTTGACATATGTTTAACCAAGTTTGTATGCTAGTCACTCAACGCTAGTTGGCCGAGTTATTCTTAGTTTGTTTACAAGAATACGTCGTCAACCCATTATTATCCCACTGCTGGGCATGGGGCACCTTTCAGAATGTTTGATGAATGAATAATGGGTTGACGAGAGAGGTAGTAAAGAGACATTTGAAATTGCATGTTCTGTACTGTACGAATTGGTTAATTGTAGGTTCTGTCTTTGCCAGAGCTGTCGTCAGGTCACTATCGACATCAAGACCATTTGTAAATATAATGTTTAATTTCATAAGTGTTATGTGTTCAAATCGAACATTACATTGTGACGACCCGCGTGGGGGAGCGGTCACCATACCGGTCTGACGTGGGTCCCGGGTCCAGACAGAAATATGAATGATGAGTTTAGATTTCTGTTCTGGGTCTGGGTGTTTGTGTATTCTTCTTTGTGTGTCCATTGCACCCACGACACAGGAGAAAATCCTAGTGTGGGTCTATGAGTGTTCAAAGCGTGTTTTTTTATGTTATTTGTTTAGGTTGTTTGTTTTTTTCTTTCTAAAATGCAAAAGTTTTCCGCCCCCTTCATATCACTCTATGCCCCCCTTGGGAGACCGCCCTCTTGCTTGGGTCCTTATTTAGGGTCTCAGGCCTTAGTCCGCCGCGCCGGCCAAGTGCGAATTGGGAAATTTCACACATCTTTGAAAATGTTTTTAAGAACTCTTAGACGTGTTGGTTTCCTTATGATGTTTTCCTTCACCGTATAGCTGAGATATTAATTTTTGATACACACATCGTTTTATAAAAAACAGCGGTACTTGGGATTTGAATCAGACTCTTCATTGGGAGGTCGAGTTGAATGGTTGAACCATTAGATTATCACTGCTCCAAATCCAAACGTTTTGCATTATGACAGTTTGACAACCCGTGTCTGAGCAGGTTTTTTTTTATAAGTATGAAGTAGCAAACGAGCAAGCAGCCCATCTGATGGTAAGTGGTTACTGCCGCACATGGAGATTTGTAAGCAACTTCATATAGAACAGGGGTTGATGTTGCCGGACAATTTACACTAAAACAGAACAAGATAAATATTTAAGGTGGCTTCCCAATGAACGTGATTTTTTTCCGTGAGTCCGTCTTGCACTTGGCCGTTTTTCATTTAAACTAACCTGCGGTAGCCAACCTCGGTTGTTTTTAAAAGGTTGGTTCTTATATATGTATATTTTATTTAGGTTACTGATATATTGAAAGCGTGTCAAAAATTCAAAAAGGTAGAAAAAAAATATGTGGGTGCTTGCAGTTCTACTTCGGAAACACCACCAACACACTTACATCTGTAATAACAGTACTCGACACCTATAATATCACTCTTACACGCAAAACAATCGTTTGCAATTATTACGTAAATACGACGAAACATTGCAGTTTCATTGTTTACTCAAATTAAATTTAACTGTCCGTGATTACAAAATAACTACCTTTTAAACTCATATGCTTATATTTTACGCGAAACCAAAAAAAGTTTTTAATATAATTCTTGTGAAACTTTTTTACGTGCGCTTTGAGAGGAAGAGAATTGGTGTAACGAGCGTTACGTTATGATAATAATGTTAAATTATTTTTTTACTTTATTATCATCATTTATGATTTCCAATTTTGCACCAAAACTTTTTGACTATTTTTTACGGGTTTCGATTAATTGCGAAAAAACTCTTTTGGTTAATTTTTTTTCAACCCTTCTTGGTGGTTGCCGACACGAAAACGAGAACTTTTATACATCGTTCTTGTATGATTAAAACTATATCATATTAAAAATGCAAAGTGGAGTGTCAAATTTTGATTTCAGACCTTTTTTGACTGGCCTACATCTAGTAATCTTTTGAAAATATTTAGAAACATTGCCGCGAAAATTAACAAAGTAAGGCTTAACGGCGCCAAGCCAAGGCCGTAAAATATTTTAAATCAATAAAGAAAAGTAATCTTTACTTATTTAACATGTTTTTACGGTTTTTGGCTTGGCGCCTTACTTCATTAATTCGCGGCCATCTTTTTTTCTAATCTCTACTTAGATAAGTGACAGACAATTTAAAAAAATGAGTGACGTCACGGAATAATCAATGACGTTACGTCACCTATCTAATATGTCAATGACGTATGGAGTCTCAAGCGTTGGCACCGAAATGCGTGAGTCAATCAAGGCCGCGCTCCGTTTGTCTGTTGAAACGAACACGCTGTTCCACTAGCTGTATGCTTCATCGTGATGGTAAAATTACAGTATTCCTACCTGAAAATACAGTATTACACAAAATTTAAGTATATGAATTTTTTTAAGAGTAGAAATTGCAGTAAAGTTAATTTACTATGTGTAAAAAAGTCATCTACATTATTTTATACTTCTTTAACAACTTTGTCTCTGTAAATTAACGACTAAAAAAGTTCGCCATCACTAGCCATAGTTTTAACATATATTCCTCGATCAAATTTCGGAATTGAATATAATTTTTATGAAATAAAATATAATAAAATAAAAATCTATTTTTCTACTAACGCAAAATAAACATGGCTTTAACGTTCATTTAAGCACGGCATTTATTTCAAATAACACAGTAACTTAATACAGTAGATTCATACACTGTATTTATATTATTACAGTACCTACACAATACGAAAAATAAAAATTACAATTTTTCCTTTTTAATTTTTATTTTTTAAGTACTGCTTAGAAAGATAATCTAATTTCGCTTGATATGTTCAACTGCAAGTAATTATACATTTATTGGAAACTAAATTAACTCGTAAGATAACGTTAAGATACGAATATGACATTTCAATATGACTATTGAAATGTCATATTCGTAGGCGATCTGCATAAATAAATAAATTCAGTACATCTACTGTAATTACAGTGCATTTGCAAGCACTATGTGAGTTTTGACGATTACTTGTCTGTGGAACGGTATCTAGTGACGTCATACTGATCATCACGGTCTTCAAGTGGAACAAACTAAGGCGTTCCGCTTGAAATGTCGCTATAAATTCGCTGTTTATTACTTATGTTGTGAAGAAATTACTATGTTATACGTAGCTGATTTGTTTTTTTTATTTCAATAATAGCCTATGATTTACATTCATAGGTTTTAAGCCGCCATGCAAACTCTTTTTATACGTTTTCAAATTATTGTAATTACATATTATGTGCTTATAACGATATCTCATAGGTTAAGTATGCCAGTGTAAAGTCCGTAAAAATCGAAACTAATCGCGTTTGCAATGATTTTACGTAGATACTGGGTATTCTTATAATCTTATATAATAAAGTCGAAAGGTTGTGAGAAAGTATGTGTGTTTACTTCGGATTTCGCTGTAATTTGGCCCGCAGTTTATAATGTGGATTAACACAGGAAATTTATTTAAACGTAACCACAGCGGGCGGTTCCGCGGGGATAAGCTAGTAAAAAAATTAACTTATCTTTCCTCGGGATATTTAATGCTTACAATTTCCGCTATTTGAAAAATTTCCCGCCATAACGTATATAAATATGGCGGGAAATTTTACAAATGGCGGAACAATAGAGCTGTCAATTTTCGACACGTAATAAAATTGATATATTGACAAGAGAAACTACAGTATATTGTGTTTTTTAAATTAAATTAACTTTATAAATGTAGTGCAATAATCAGGCGCTATTGTATGTAGGTCGGATGTTTAATGGCCCAATAAATTGTACGTGACCCGTATAATCAGTTATTGCTTAACAGATTATAAATAGTTCCGTCAATCTTTATTTACGCAACTGTTAGTGAGGTCAGAATTATGTTAAACTGATTTATTTTTGTTAAACAACTTATGGTTCTTTAGTTTCTGAAGAATTTTACCCGACTGCGTCATAAAGAGTGTAATGTTTTTCGAACATAGACTTGTATGTATGTTTGTTTCTATGTCCAAACGGCTTGACGGATTGTGATGTATGACATGTCGTCAGAATCATCTCAGTTTGCCGAGTAATATACGCTATATAATTTTCAAAAATGGCGCCTGCCAATAGGAGAAAAATGGAGGGGAGGGTTTTTTTTGAATACGACAATATGGATATCAAATGAAAGCTAGTAAACAAGCTCAGCAAACGAGCATGCAGTCAACCTGATGGTAGGTGACCTCTGCCGTCCATTTACATGTAACCAACCCCACGTAAGATCAGAGTCTTACCTGAAGTTAGTCACAGGTAGCGTTGCCACCTCTCCGGGTTTGACCCGGAGTCTCCGGATTGGAAATGTACGTAAGACAAAACTGGTTGGTAAAAAATACATTTTTTTTAATTTCTCCGGGTCTACGCTTCCTCAAAGGTGGCAGCCCTAGTCACAGGTCCGTGGTTGACAACCTCAAAAAGAATTGTGGGAATATATTTTGGCCACTTATTCTCAGATGGACAGTGTAGTATGTCCATCGGTACAAATACTGGATTGATTTCACTCCGCTCCTACTAGCTCGGTGTCCGGACAGCGAGTGCCAGGCGAGCCGTTGCTCGCCGCATCGCAGGTATCGCTAGTAAGCGACTAC
>DWNE01009840.1:0-10668 GCA_018249875.1 Cecropterus toxeus
ATTCGAAACTTTTTACATAAGTGTTTTGACTAATTTGGTGTAAGTTGTGGTTGCCTATAATTGGAAAGGCACCAAGTGCTGTGTACTTTCCGTTGGCGATCCTTAAAACCAATAAATAAATAATTTCCATACAGGTACAAGAAGTCGTATCTTAACGGGTATCCAAAATCATACTTTTTTTCTTCTGGAGGGGAACCTTTAAAAGGTACCCGACGCCGTGGGAGCAACGCCGGGTTTTGTGGGATTTTTACTGCACTAAAACCGTCCCGGTGGCCGTCGTCAGCAATGCATGGAGAAGACCGGTATCTCCAACGGAACGCAACCGGAGTCCTCCAACCGCCATGCCCGTTTCTGGCTCCTTCCTCGTGAGCATTAATGTTCACCGTATCTTCTGGTGGTTACGAAGGCATACAACCACACATACCATCATCCTTCCCGGAGTCGTTTAGGTGGACGGTTTGAGCTCCCACTTTTGCCGCCCGCAACCCCGGAAGCCTCTTTTTAGTCGTCTCTTACGACAGGTCCCGCTACTGCAGGGACATTCTACAATCATACCTACCGATATAGTATACTTATAGGTATATTTTAGAGGAGTATACTACATAGATTTTTTTTATTAGGTGTACCTAGTGAAATCTAGAATTTAGTTTCATTTTATAAGGTCAAAAATGAACCGTCTAGGTCTAGATTTTATGACTCTTGATTAGATTCTGCGATAATTAGTCAATTATTATCTCATTTTCATATTGAATTCCTGAGAAACATTTACAGTAACGATTAAAATATATTTTCATTACTGAATTAAACAAAATATTTCAATTAAACAATAGCTCAGGTGATAATGATGCATTATAAAAGTGTTTTTTTTTCACATATGCACAATGACAATAACAAATTTTATCTCTTCATTCACGCTATAAAGATACATTATACCTAATAAATAAACAGAGAAATATCTAGGTATGTAGCTACTTATTTTAATTGAATATAAGAAGGTTGCCGCTCTATAACGAAGGTCGGAGTTTCATACAATGTGTAGCGATTCTGCTGCGAAGTAGTGATGCTCGCGAACGAGGGGGCGAAGAGGTCCACAGAGGATGATGCATCTTCTTAGTTCGTCCAGACGTTCGTAACACTCGAGAGCGGCTTTCGCAGAAAGCTACTGCTTCCGTCTACATAAGACCACGGAGGCAAGTCTGAGGGATTCTTACTCCGATCGTAAGGGCTTGAGATGTCGTAAGTGCGTTGTGCACGCACATCTCAACAAGGACACCTGTTCAGTATTTATGACTGGCCGAAATACTGAATTAAATAAAAGAGTGTAAATTCAAAATATTGACGTTCTGTCACGACTCTTTTCACATACATTCACGCATTACTCGGTTTTCGGCACGGACGATATATTTTATTATTTTGTGTGGTGGTCACTGGACCTGGAATTGGAAATTCAAAAGGCTGACCGGTTGCCAAATTCTCTGCACTCGACAAGGAGGTATTTATATTCGCCTGTATTTATCGCCACTGGGACGCAAGAATTCTAATTACATTTTGGACTACCAGCGACCTAAAATTCATACAACACCACTGAGCGGAATCCCTTCCCTTAGAGACGAAGCAGGTGTTAACATCAGCACCAGCCAACTTTTCTGGCCCGCAAATGTAACGTTATGGGAAAAAATAAGAGCTGGATGCAGAGCCGTAACTAATCTTTCATGTATCCGAGGCGAGCTTCAGTGACTACACCGTTAAAAAAATCCCGTCAGTATCTGGTCATTTCGGATCCTTCCAGGGCCAGTGCCCTGTACCTTGCGGCACTGATTGAATACGAGACCGCTTCTATGCTTCGAAAGGCATTAAGCCGTGGGTCTGCTTGTTTTAATTGTAAAGAAGTCGTTAAAGCCATTGAGTTAAGAAACTTGAGTAAAATAGATAGAGGCCTTTTGGGGTTCTGTGTAATATTGTAACCCAGTTTCAATATAAGTTGAATAAGAAGAAAAAGAAGTTAATCGTACAACCGCGAAACAACTAAAGGATCTGGAGTATGGTGGCGTATGCTCTAGATCTCCTCTAGAAGTGATCCCTGGTCAGCAGTGGGGCATTTATTGCAACCATTTAAAGATCCATAATTATTTCTAAGATACTAACAAATAAAGTGGATAATATCAACATACATAGATACAATTCGTCCAGTAATTCAAAAGTAAAGTGAATATTTAGTAAATAAACCGAGCGTCGTATAGAGGATTTCTGAATTATTATTGGATTGGTCTCGAAACGTTCGGATACGTGGCGCGCGGAGTCAATGACTGCGTTCAGATTAGAAACACCGCTTTCTAACGGCGGCACTAGCTTGGATCCAGTGCGGCGTTGCCAGCCCGCACTTTCAGACTTTGAAAAACGACAAACGTCCACTTAACTTGTTTGTTGTTATGTACTACTAGTTTTGCACATTGTTTTTTTTTTTATTTAGTTACAAAAGATATTTTAGCGCATTTTAGTAATTGCTGTTTCTTATTGTTTAAAAAATTATGTAGCCATTACTGTTGTAATTACTATCATTGTACGAAAGGATTGTATTCTGCCAGGTGGTAGAATCAGTGTAGCAACCGAGGTAATACCACCGCTTTATCTATTTCTCGCGTGAAGTTCTTGCGTTTCGGTGGAATGGTGTGGTTAGCGGCTCACCTATATATGAGATAATCATTTTACTCCTCGAAAGTAGTAACATATAATCCACTTCAGATAGAACCCTTGTTCCATATGAAGTTGCTTACAGACGTGTAAGGGGGCCAGTAACCACTTACCATCAGGTGGACTGCATGCTCGTTTGCTACTTCAATCCGATAAAAAAATGATGGTTATGATGGGACCTCCGTTGTAGGATATAAGTATGTAGGAATAGCTTTAACAAAGGTTGGAAATAAAATTGATCTGATTATTATTTGTATACACTGTTCACTGCTTTTAACATAATAACTTAAACATAGGTATTTATTATCTTTCTTAGAGTAAGAAGAAGAATTTAACACAGAAGACAATACTTTATCAAACACGCATTATTCTTTATCAGACGCTAAAACAAGTAAGGATTGTTCTATGGGTAGAGAATGGAATAGGACAGCGTTTTCCAAGTTTTATGAAATCATAGCCCGCTTATTACGATGTTTCCCCTTTATGATCCACCAAAAGATTATATTTAAATCCCCCAGTTGCATACTATAGGAAAAAATTAGAACATAATTAGAACGAGAAACCATAAATGTATGCGGAAATAAAGTTATGGTATAAAAATACAAATAACAGGCAATTTAAGGTTATGATAATAAATAATATAAAAAAATGAGTTTCAGTTCTATCTATGGGGTGCCCCCCTTAAAAGTAATATATTTTTTTATTTTTGTATAAAATTCGTAAAGCGGTTTACATAATACACTTACCTATCAAGTTTCAACTCTATAGTCTTATTAAAAAAAAGTTAATAAATGAGTTTTCGAATAAAATGGCTGTGACATACGGACAAACGGACATACGGAGAGACGGACAGACGGAGAGACGGAAAGACGAACAGACGGACAGACCGACAGACGGACGGACAGGCAGACATGACGAATCTATAAGAGTTCCGATTTTTGCTATTTGGCTACGCAGCCCTAAAAAGTCATCCAAGGACTTATGCATATGAAGTTGCAGTATTCTTGATATTCGGCGGCATATTGGTGAGTAGAGAAAAATGGTAAACCCTGCGTAGTAAAATTCAATTAATAATTCACCTTTCTTTCAAAAGAGAAATAATTTACTGACTATAGCGCTCCCGTCACCACATTTAGGTATGTATTTATCTACTGTTTTCTGGGCGAATAAACTATTTCATGAAAAATTTACTACTTTGGATTCTTTATGAATGTCTGCTTCGCACACTATTGTCTACACGAACAATATAACGAAATGAACTCTCTATGAATATAACGGATGAAATAGTTGGAGCTTAAGTATTTGTGGTTCTATACCATCGTAAGCACGGTGTGTGAAATTTTCTTACGTGTCCCGGCCCAAAGGTGGCGCTATGAGGCGCTATGGATAGCATTGGCGAGTCCTTCAAATGCTGTATAGGTAATCCATCACAGGCATTTTAGTTCCGTGAGGATCTCGCATAAGCCTGTGTGTGTTTTTCTCAATATCCTGGGGTACCTTTCGAAGATCAGGGCTTCTGCACTCTAACGTGGTCTGGCATGATCGTTCGAATAACATAGTACCACAGAAGGCGGTAGAACAAGATTTTTTTTATATCACACAGATTGATCTTTGTAGATGCTTAATTTTATTCTGTAAGAGAACGCAGTATCGCTTCTATGGTCAATTTCAAGTATCTCCTATTCTATTCCACAGTAGGAGCTAGAGATAGTACCTAGTATACTACTCGTACTCTTGGGGAGTAGCGGCTACTAATATCGGATGATGTGCATGTTAGTTTGTTAGGTATTTACATGTTTATAGGATAATGCTCTTGTACTTATATAAACAGCTTGACTAGTTTCCGTTCTATTCGATTTCTTGCTCTATAAAGAGCATTTTTCATATGTGGTACATTAGTGCCTGCCTACCTAATAAAATCGTACGCTGATTATGATAATTATGTCTGTCACATCGTCACATGCTCCATAATCAGGATATCTAAAAAAATACCAACTCGGAACAGAATCAAGTAACCAGTTTCCAAGGTGATAAGATAGGAAGACAAACACAGAGTACAGTTGGGAGAATTGGACCACTTATTATTTAACAGTTAAAACTCCGCGGTTTTAAAATGCAGGCCATAATAGTATAATGAATTTTAATAGACTGTGTATTAATTTAATATAATAATGTGCACTATATCTATTAATAAAATTTATAAAAATATTCATTAACAGTTAACAGTTGCCTTGCCGAATTCCGGAAACAACCTTGGGACTACAGTTGCAACTATTGCTCTTAAAAATATCATTACAAATTGAGTTATTAGCTTGCAAGTAGACAAAGAAAACTTCAGATCTCAGAGGTATGAACTAAATTAACTATAAAAGGTACGTAATATAACATCAATTTAAAATAAAATATGTTGAACTGTCTGATCTTATATGTCTCAATATGACAATTCACATGTTTTTCAACATGACCGTGTTTAATTAGACTTCGTTTTCATTAACGCTTGTAGACTCAAATTCAGAGTCTAATTTAACTAATTTAATTCTATTTAGGCACGTTCTTTTTTTTACAAATAAAAACATTGAGAAGTTCCGTTTCGAAAAAGTACAATCAAAGGGCCCTGATTCATGCTAACAATTGGATTGTCTATCAAAGAAAATTTCATAACAACAAAATACAGATGTTACCTTTGAAATTAGTAACATAGATAAATCATGTTTTTCTTTTATCAGATTAAAGTACCGAGTAGTAATTGCCGCCCATGAACATCTGTAAGCGACTTCATGTAAAACAGTGGTCCTACCTGAAGTCGATCACAGATGCGTTGCTACTGCTGAGGACCGAGATGGCCTCATATATAAGTGAGCCGGCAAACACACGTTTCTATCGATATGCGATTGTGCTGTGGTGCTGCACATTTTTTAAAATTGGGAAGTTGTAAAATACATGGATCTAGATGTTTCAAGTAAAAAAGGAGTAAAACCAGGGTTTTTGGGTATAGGTGAGGACACTCAAAAAAGGAGTATAATAACATGTCACGTGACTATTAAAGTTATTAAGTTTTCGAGAAACCTAGCCGTTCAATCTAAGCGCCGGTCCAATGATGGCAACTTTACACTAAACCAGGTGGTAGAACCTGTGTAGTTCAATCGGCATAAACACCGCGGCCACCGTTCTCCGCCATAACTGTTTCTAGCGTGAAGCAAATCTTGCGCTTCGCTGGACGGGTGTGTGTACAGCACACTTAGTAAGAGGCGACCATCTTAGCCCTCGGGAGTTGCAATCTGTGATCGACTTCAGATATAACCTCTGACTATATAACGTCATGCTATACTGCATACAGCATTCAATATTCATTTTTCATAATTCATTCAAACGCATATTCACAGGACGCATTTTTTTGTAAGATTGAAGTAGCAACGAGCATGCAAACCATCTGATGGTAAGTGGTTACTGATGCCCATAGACATCTCTATGCAACTTCATAGAACAGGGGTTCTATCTGAAGTCGACCACAGATGTGTTGCAACTCCTGAGGCCTGAGATGGTCGGGTCATATAAAAATGAGCTGGCAACCATACCACCGAAACACAGAAACTGCTTCACGCTAGAAATAGGTGTGGCGGTGGTACTTCCCCGGTCGAACTAACTTGGTTCTACCACCTGTAAAATGGATATGGCAGTCACCACTTACCATTACGTGGAATGCATGTTCGTTTGCTACTTCAGTCTGATGATAAAAAATACCCAACTTTAATATGTAGGTACAAGGAGATCATCTGATGGTAAGTGGACACTGTCGTCCATGGACATTTTATAAGTAATCCTAAATATGATTTGAGACCTATCTCAGCTTAGCTCCAGATGCTTCGTGTTAGGACTAGGTTGGAACGGTTCTGATGCGTTATATTATTTTCCTTTATCAAACCCTTCGACGCCGATGACGACCCGCGTGGCGGAGGGTCATCATACCGGTCTGACACGCAGTGGGTCCCGGGGTCGATCCCCGGCCAGACCGAAATGTGAATAATGAGTTTAGATTTCTGTTCTGGGTGTTTGTACCCCACGACACAGGAAAAAATCCTACTGTGGGGCTATGAGTGTAGAAAGCGTTTTATGTTAAAAAAAAAACCTAGAGCCTTAGAACATAGCAGAATGTAATATTCTGTTATAGAGCAAAATTTCATCTTAATAATTTCTGCTTTGTTTTCTGCCTAATGGAACATGAAATTCCTTGTTTGTTAATATTCCTCTGACTTAAAATCTAGAGTTTTTATATTATCAAAAAGTATTGAACTATTGACGACAGTGTATTGGTATTTCAAATCAATTTAAAATATGAGTTTTTTTCTATGTCTTTATATTGTAACGGGTGTAATCATATCTGTAATTATCTTCTAAAATCCCATTAGTATTAAAGTTACTGCACTCAATTCTATTGAGACAAATATGCTTATCAAGGTGACTAGAATTCCTACTAAATCCGCAGCCGCTGGCAAGAAACCGTCACTAACTCCATATAAAACAATAATTCTTAGTGTATTCTCACCAATAAGCGTATTCATACATTATAAACGAAACGGAAGGCAATTTATTCATGTAATCATTAAGACGAGGCCGTACGAAACACTTATCTGGCTTGCGTCACGATTGCTAGGTATTTGTATTCATGAATTCCAGTTGCCTTCTAAATAACGTTCACTCATACATTAAATTAATTGCGTTATAAATGTCCAGCTTAAGACCGCCGTGATCCAGAGCGCATATTGAACGCACAACCTATACATAGCCACCTGGACGGTCACATAGAAAAACTACTTACGAACACAAAGTCCCAAATGATTCTACGCGGACCGACAAAACTTTACTGTACCGTGATAGAGTTTACTTTGAAATTCCCTTCGTAAAGTAGAACCGTGTCGCCCTAAGCGCGTCAGTCTGTTAGTATACAATAAATATTCGGCGCCAGTTGTGCCAGAACACACATATACATAGGAAAGCAACGTGGCCTGCCAAGAGCGGCAACGTCGCGTGCCTCGACGACAGATTCCAAGCTAGCTTTAATTTGTTCACGCTTACGACGACACGGTTCTATCGCGTCGCATTAGAGTAACCGCGACTCTATTATGATACGAACAAAGTGTAAAGAGCACAAGTTTCGCAGTTAGAACCTTGTCGCAGCAGGCCTGGACGTCTGCCGCCGAGGGTAGCGGGACGCGTGATGTCGTTATTGTTCGTTTTTTACGCGGCGATAGAATCGATGTCAGTTGGCAGATTTTTTATTTTACCGCTTTTTGGCCTTGTTTGAGCTGTGTCCGTAGAGCAAACACTGCGTGGAATTGTACTGGATTTATTTGAAATTCGAACTGGGATTTGTTTTTTTGAAAGATTTTTATATCCTTCGTGTTCAATAGCCTCATTATTGGACATGATGTCTTAATTTTGGTAACTTACACTACTATAACTATTCCTGAAATCCAAGGTCCAGTTATATTCTCAAGGTCTAGTTCTAGGACTATATTGGCGAGTTATTGGTACGATTGGTATATTTCCATGATCTTCAGAACCTAAGAACTAGATGAATTTTGTACATCTTGCATATTACAAGCCTTGTAAACTGACTAATTGGACTCAAACACGTGACAAAAGCTGACTAATTGTCAGGATACAGACTGATCATGTAGAACACTTACACTATGTCTATATCCTCATATGTGCTTCAGTTATATGTAACTAGGCAGATGTTTGATTTGGCTGTCACTCCTAACACACAGATAAATGAAAATATATTTACAAGATATGGCAAAGGGTCTAGCACGCAAAGACCGTTTAAAACTCTATTTTCAATGGTATCACGTTTTAAAGGAAATCTAGAACAGTACTTAAAATTTGAAGACTAAAACCCAGCTGGATCTAATCTATGATCCTCTTTAAAGTTCGCTTTTGAAGCAATATAAAGCCTACCTATTGCAAAATCTATCGAAAAAATCATTGCAAAATCTAGAGCTATTGCAAAAATTATTCCAAAGTCAATTGTAAAACCTCATGCAAAATCTATTTCAAAATCTAGTTTGTCGCAAAATCTTGTCCTATGTGCCAAGATTCAAATTGTTGACTCTAATATCTAATTGTAACTCCATCACGACTTCCATCTCGTTTTTTCTTAGGCTGAATTTGGTAGAATTTGAATATTCTATCCCATTTTAGTGGTCACTGCCGCCAATAAACCATGCATGCCTCTGCAAAAGACAATACAGAGTTTTACTACAATCAAAATGAAGGCGTAAGCTTCAAGGCCTCGTTCCTGTAGTTCCGGGATCAAAATAGGGCTACGGTATCCCCTGCCTAAGTGTGGCATGCCGTCTTGAAGATCAGACTTTGTAGTGCCTAGCCGCTCGCCTGGAGCCCGATGAGGCAATGCGCTCAGAGGACTTCGGTTTGCGTTTCTTTGGAGATCCTGGAGTCCTCGAGGCTGCGCCGAGGACGGCCATCAGAGGGGTTTTAATGCAATAAAAATCCCACATAACTAAGCGTTGTTATATAACAAAAAAGGCAAGAAGGCCTCGAATTTCGATATAATTAATTTTGGCATGTACAGGTTTTCACCAACAAGGTACAGGTTTTCATGTCGGCAGTTGGTAATTCACGATACCTGAATAACAGAACATTACAAGTCGTGTAGTTATTAATAATTAATGATCATGTGTTTACTTTGAAGACAAACGTTATAAAGGAACCTGAAAACGAATAAGTATATGTACTATGTACTACTAACTAGATTTTCGGAAGCGTTTGAAAAGCGTGGTTTCTACATATTGTGACGGTGGTTTTTTTTATCATGCCTTAGTAGTATACGTGCATGCATGCAACCTGATGGTAAGTCGTTACTAGCGTCCATGGACATCTGTAAGCAACTTTATATAAAACAGTAAATCTTTCTGAAGTAGGTCACCGATACGTTGCTACTCCCGAGGACTGAGATGGTTGCCTCATATATAAGTGAGTCGGCAATCACAACCTTGAAAAGAAACGCAAGAACTGCATCATGCTAGAAACAGATGTGGCCCTGTACCTTCCCGGTCGAACTACACTGGCTCTATCACCTGGTAAAAATGGTGGTATAAAAACGCGAATGTTAACAAAAGTGTCAACTAAAAAAGGCTAAGAAGGGTTTAAAGGCAACACCTATTTCTGACTAATATTAATAGTACCTATTAAGCACGCCTGAGTCCAGGCATTACCAAACTATTCAGTTTGCACGCCTGGACTACACTTATCTATGGCGTTGTCACTTAGTCAACGCATCTGTCTGACCGTCGCACCATCCCTCAACGCATTGACCTGAGGATTCTCACCTTGTATTGGGTTAATCACAGTTGTCTATGGGCACCAGTAATCACTCACCATCAGTTGAACAGCATGATTATTTGCTATTTTAAAAAATGTGAAAAAAAAGAAAATGAATTCTATTCTTAGAGGTAGCAAAAGGTAGTAGTGACCTGTTATCGTTTTTCGTTTCAAGTCCCAAGCCCAGCAGTGGGACGATATTTGTTTATTAATTATTCACGAATAACGCGACATTGGCATCAACAAAAATGGCACTAAAACAATACTTTAACAAAGAAAACGTCAAACAACACAGTCCGATGATTCAACGCCAAATTGTTCCACCTTCTATCCGCCCATTGTGTTCTTCAAGGAAACTGATGAACGGATAGACAGCGTCACCAGTCGTCATTTGTTGTTTGTGTATATATATTTATAAGTAAAGTTGGATTCTTACAGTATACTTTTAGAATGACTTCAATTTATTTTCGAAGTTTTATCGATTATTTCTGAAGGCTAATTTTAACTTTTTATACACACACCCAATTGATTTCATACTACATCAAATAGTAGCGCAAACAACCGCCACAACTATTTCTTTGCCAGGTGGTAGAACCAGTGCTGTTCGACCGTGGAAGTACCACCGCCACACCTATG
>DWNE01009841.1:0-10667 GCA_018249875.1 Cecropterus toxeus
CGGGACCCATTGCGCGTCAGACCGGTATGGTGACAGCTCGACCACGCGGGTCGTCAAATATGATTATAACATCTAGTCAGTATCATATAGATGTAGTGATAATACTGATAATTATTAAAGTAATAAACATGATATGGAATGGAATATCTTTATTCCTGATGTTAACTTTTTATCGCGACCATGATTGTCTATCGGACCTCAAATGGTACAGGTATATCTTAAGCCGATTATAGATGCGTACTCCTTTTCTTGATGGTTAAGTTGTAAAGTCTCGCTGCGATACTTAAATGACTATTTCGATGGTTTCGATTGGTCGTGGTTCGAGTGATGCATCTCCACTACATCTGCCTTACAGCCAATAAAACATTGTAAAGTTAATGTAATGTTTTGGTAGACAAGGCATTAAGCATTCGACTTTAATATGTGTGGGTAACATTGCATGTGTGATAAATTTAAATAGGCTCCAGTCCTATTTAAGTTTGTGATAGGTAGCACGTAGGTAGTATGGGTAGCACTTAATATTAGATTGCAAGATTTATTAATTATTTTTTGTCAGTTTGGGCAGTTATTTTTTAATTGTTGGGCACGTAGTTCAAAAAGAGGTTACGTTCTCCGTTTAAAGGTAAATACTTTTACAGTATTTACGCGAAAACTACATGCCCAACAGTTCTTAAAAAAATACTCAATTCTACTCATCTGCACGCTATCATCTAAGTTCAAAGTTGATATTAAAGTTTACTTATATTTTAACCGTTGACTTGATCATTTAACTGAACCTATGTCGAAATCGCTTATTTTAGATTAAAGGAAGCCTGAGTTAAACGCGTTTGAACATTTTCATATCATTCATTATCAATTATATCATAAAGAATAAGGTAATGTTTGTATACGTTATTTTGGTATTGTAGATTCAGTTTTATTTAATCCGTACGCAGGTGCAATCCGCGTATTTTTAGTCGGCTCTATTTATACCCGACCGGCTCCGTCGGCCGCCGTGCTGTCGGTCATCATCTACAGTCTCTATTCTTGTCCCATAAACTAGTTATCATTTATAAATTTATAGTTTTGCACATAAAATACAATAATCGCATTTGTATGCACCGTTAATTTTTATCGTGTTCTAAATGTTTCATTACTGGGAGCGAATGCGCCAAGTTGGTAGCAATAGCTTGTTTCATTAAGGTATCCCGACTTTATTTATAAAATACTTATGTATGCGAAACGGGTTCCCAGTCTCATGCATTTGTGACTATGCATCTATTTACACCTAATAATACTTTAACATTTTTAAATAAGTAGGAGAACTTGTTCGGAGTAAGTGTAGATTAACAAATCGCTGCTCCTGTCATCGTTTGTTTTCTCTCGTGATCTGAACTGTGAATAATAATAAGTTAAAATAAAGAAACGTAATATAGGAATATTTTTTTCTATAATAATGTGATTTCGATAGATTATACCACGTTATCTTACATATGATTTGTGCGTTAATGTCGCAAGTGTCTTTCTTTTTTTTATTTTATATAGTAATACAGTTACAACGTTATATTTTTCAAGTTAAAGGTTTCTGAATTAACGGGTACTTGGCTTTAAAAATATTAGTAGTGGCAACCTTTGCTGGCAAAACTTGTTACAAAGTGTACATGTGTGCACAAAAGTAACTTTTGTCATTAAGAGTATATTACGCTTTCTCAACGTTTTTGCCCATATATTGCTATGTCCGTGGCAGTTTTACTTTGAACTGATGGGCGTAAACATAATTAATGATTGTATTGAGGAAACGTAAAAAAGTCGTACTAAGGTCACTGTTCACTCTCGTGTAAGCTTTTAATCATACCATTTTCTTTGTCCAGAAATATGTGATTACCTCTCGAGTTTTAAGATCTTGGTAGTCGGTTATACTATTATAGGAGCATTGCGACACGTGTTTGCGACAGGCGACTCTGACGCGACATGTAACACTGTAAAGCCGGCATGCAAGCGTTTGCATGCCATGTTTGTCGCGTGTTGTGGGCACTTATCTCTTGTCCTTTACTCTAAGTACCTTACGTACTATTTCCACCTCAACAGTGGGAAATGACTCGTTACATATTTTTAAGGTGGTAAAACTCTTTGTGATCGCCAAAGGACGCACCACCAACTATTTTGTCTTATAATACTAGTGTTAAAGCTAATTTGTTTTGGATTGAAGGGAGTGGTAAAGAGGCACATGAGGTAGAAGGCTTCGTGTAAACAAGGTTAAACTTCATAAATGGCAGTCATCTGTAATCAATCCCAGATATGATAAGAGTTTTATCTGGGGTTGGCAACATATCTGTTGGTAATCCCGAGGACTCAGTTGGAACGCCTCGAATAAGTCTTGTCCTTCAAACCGGAATACGACAACGCTTAAAACCGTGTGGCGGTGGCCTCTGGAGTCGAATCACAAAGTGTTTAACCACCTTTATGCCCGATTGCCATTGCTACTTATATTTCATAAGTTAACATAACTTATATTCAAAAAATATTGTATAGATGGCAGTAGCGGTCGGTCCGCGTGGTTGGAGTGTTCGTTGGGCGTATCTTTGCTCATGTTCGGCGCGCTTGTCGAGCGTTGCTGCGCGCTGCTGCCCGAGCCTGCGCACACGCAGCAACATGCCGACGCCTTGTTGCTGCTGCCTGCCATAAAGGTGAGATAACTTAATACTTTGTCAGTTGTATTAAGCAAAATACTAAACAATAGAAGGCCCATATAACCGGGCTTTGAAGACTACTTAAAAGCGAGAACTTAAAGATTACACGTACTAAGGAAGAAGATGGGATCTTTGGATCTTGAAGACTACTTACATGCGATGTGATCTGAAAGATGATATCTTTCGATAATAGAGGTGCATAATTTGCAGGCATAAGGTAACGCTGGATAGTTTAGATTTAATAAGTTTTCTTTATACCTCTTTAAAATGCCCAAAATGGCAGTTGATCCTTCGTGGACAACTCCCACAATCATGTTCAAATATATGCATAAGATATACGTTATAATTTATCATTAATTGTTAGAACAAATATTGTTACTAACTATAAAAACATGGAAGCTAGCCAGCGCATTAATAACATTGTTACTAACGCAAATTTATAATGTGATGCATAATAGTTTTACATCAAAAAATAATTATTTTGTTGGTCGTCAGAGTGTTAGAAATTAATGATATTGACAGTATAATTTACTAGCAATGTGATTTTAGTGTTGTTACTGCCGTAAAATACCCGTATGCTACAGCTTAATTGCCACTGAAGCTATAAAACATGCATGTTTACAGTTAAGTCAAACTGTTCAATCGAGATCTTTTGACATCAAGCCTGTTTAACATCGCCTATATATCTAGGTTCTATGGCATTTTCTATGGCACATTCTTAATTAATCTATACTATCTATACTTCTATACTAATATTATGAAGCAATAGAGTTTGTTTGGTTGAAAGCGCTAATCTCAGGAACTACTGATTAGAATTAAATAATCCTTTTTGTGTTAAATAGGAAATTTATTGTGGAAGGCTTTAGGCTATATAACATCACGCTATGTTCGTTGGTTCTAATTAGATTGTTCTCTAATAAACGCAGATGAAACTGCGTGGCAAAACTAGTTTCTTCTATAAACCAGTTATATACAATTAAAGTATATGTTTATAATATAAACAGTGATTTTCAATGAGTAGTAAAATCTCGTCTGAAATCACAATATGTTCAAACAAGTTCAAAAATATACTTTTGCTCAAAGACAGAAAGAAAGAATGTTTAAACTAATACGCTATCATGAAAATAATTAACAATCTAGTAAGAATTATTGCGATTGATACAATGTACTGAAATATTTATGCACTACTGTGTTCTGTTCTTAAGGGTGTGGTAGAGAGACGTATTTATACAAGGCGGTCCAAAGTTTACATTGTTTGATATACGTGTAATAGTTTGAGAATACTTCTTTATGGTTGCGAAAGACTCTCAGACGTCATTGATTTTTTTTTTGTTGTGGTGACCAAAAGTGGCATTTTTGACTGATCTTATTTGGGCGTGAGTACAGGTGTCCGTGGGCGTCAGTTACCACTTACCGCCACTGAATGCTCGTTTACTTTTGTGTAATATAAAATACAAATATAGAAACCAAAAAGTCAGCCATCGCAAAATATTTCCGGCAACAGAAAAGGTTGAAAAACACTGACATAGCTTGCAGACGACTCCAGTAACACATTATACTTTGTTTATTAAAATGACTCGGAAATAAACCATTAATCATTAGGAAAGAAAAACAAAAGTATGGGACGACGCTATAAGAAGTAACGACGTACTTAGAAATATCTATGATCAGCACATGCAATGGTATAAACTTGATTGTAATCGTATGTTTCCCGCAGGTGTGGTCCGACTGGATGTTATGTCACAGTAGTATATGGAATCCACCACCGTCACTTGACAATTTCGAAACAGAGTGAGTATAATGTAATATTACCAGAATGTTTGTTTGCTATCATATTTTTTTCTTTTTTTGCATATAATATTTTCAGCTTTAGGTGCACGCACCGTTTTTTTTAAGGACGGTTTGATATAACTATTATGAAGGTATGACTCTTTAAAATCTTGAAACGGTTGCACATGTGAAAATTTATCTTTATGAAATTAAAGTTCAAATTAAAGTAAAACTGAGCAAGTATAATTCTGTTCAGTTCTAAATATCCTAGGAACTAAAAATTCCTTGTGAATGAAACGATTGCGCGAGTCCAATATGCACTCTGCTTGTGAAAAATGAACTAAATTAGTAAATAAGTTTTGTTAACAAAATTTACACAGCTCAATAGTTCTGCAACAGTTTCATATTTTAATTTAAAGTAAATTTGTAATCAATGCGTTAATATTTTTTCTATTAGAAGCGAAAACGATCCGTGGGACTGGCTTGCGAAACTTATGAATATCCTCGAGGCGCTGGATGATAAGTCCATTGAGTTGGAAAGCACAGCGAAAGAAGGTAACAGATCTAGCCAAACATACTTTTAAATTTTCCAAACTATTTAACATTTCAAACTTTTTTTTTTCAACACTATTTGACGCTTTGTTACAGGTAATGACATTTTTTTTTGCAATGACTCCCCCCCCCACCATCCCATTGTTTCACCATTAAGGTTTACCTTTGGGTGTCCGCACGTACATTCGTTCAACTTTCTCTTACATTTTTTTGCACTACGCGGAAGTAGGCTTTTTGGGTCGGATTAAGTAAAAATATTAATCGAATTCTTTATAATATCATCTTTGTTTACATTATTATTATGTAGTTTAATTTTTCAACCGAGCATTACAAGAGTAACCTTGCGCCTTGCCATCATTCCATTCTTTGCAACGGATTATTTTAATGAAAAAATAATTAACCGATTATTATTATTTTGCAAGATCATTTTTCTTCTTTATATCATTATATTTTCTTTTATCGAGCGTTTTTGAACACGCTATCGAAGAGACCATTTACACGGGTAATTTTAGCCGTGCGTCGTGTCATCAATCAATTCGTCGCACGAGGTCTAGCCACCTTGCGGCCTGTCGAATTGCCATTACACAGGCCGATTTAACTTAATGATTTGTGTTATAACACGTAGAGGGAATGGATTCTTGTAATTTTCTTTTAAATTGAAAGTAAGCACTGGCAAATTGGCACTGGAGTATTCTTTCAGTACGATACTTTCCTTGGTGTCTAGCGCAAATTCGAAAAAATTTACTTCAATGTTAAGCGCACTTCTATATGAAATTATTTCATAAGGACAAAGATAAATTTAAATAATTATTGCTTTTTTTAAATATACAAGTATTATGTGAAAGCTATGCACCAAAAAACAGGTCTTCATTCGGTGCGTTACCGGACAATTAGATCCTTCATTAGTGTGGTTTCAATTTATCTATCATTTTGTTGCCGCCAAACTTACAATAATGAAGAAGCTGCAAGCAATTTAGAAATAGTTGTTTACTCTCCAATCTAACGGTCACCGGGGGGATGCGGTAAAAATCCCTAATAACCCGGCGTTCCTCTCACGGTTTCGGATAGCTTTAGAAGGTTTCCCCCTTGTGTTAAAACAAGTTGTAGTAGTATTTTCATTCGCGCGTCTGTCTTGACTGGCCCTTTTTGCACTGTTTTCAGTAAATAAACGAATACTTAAGTAATTATAATTGCAAACGCATTAATGTACGTAACATTACAGTGCCAAAAGAAAGCTCTTTAACAATATATTACGCAGGTTACACGTGCGTCCGGCTGGCGGAGGACACGTCGCTGGCGGGGTTCACGCCGCTGATGTACATGGAGCCGGCGGCGGGCTGGGCGCGCGGCGAGCCGCCCGTGCCGCACCACGCCGCCGAGCACGCGCTGCGCACGCGCAAGCTACTGTTCTTCGGCACTGAGTGAGTGTACTCACTTCTTCTTTTACACTGCTTCTATCTTTTGAGTTTTTTTTAAAGCATTCAAACGCCTTTCTTTCGCCATGCGTTCGATATTCTTGAAAGTTGGATTTTTTTTTGTGCTAAGCTGTTTATTGAAAACAATATAAGGACATAAATTTGCCCTTTCTAACAACAAGTAAGTAAATCGCTAACGACTACGTTCACTGTATTCGCTAAGCTCATATCATGACTTAAGTCATGAAACCGTGCAAGTACACATCTCGATCTAAGGCTAAGTAAGTAGTTAAAAATAGTTCGGCTCTTGCTAAAAATAGTTCGTAAGCGTTATGATCAAGTCTTCAGCGTTAAGTCTTTTTATGTGGGTGACTTTTACGATATTTTCATTGCGTTATTTTTTGGAACTTGGAATTGATACATATTTTCTCTTGTATTTTGTTTATTATCAGTGAGCATGAAATATCAGAGCTTATTTAGCTTAGCTTAACATCCTATATAGCAGCCGGTTATAAATCTGATAGTCATTATAAGGTTTTAAAACTCAATTAAAATTTTCTTTTAAACACAAACTTAATTGTTTATGTACAGATTTTAATTTAATAATATTATTTTGTTTTCTGCCAACAAATCGAAAAGTTTCCAAAAGTATAAGAATAAAATGAGTTTAACGAAGTCATTACTTGACCACCAAGATATGGGCTTCATTTAAATATACATTAAAAATGTAGAACCTCACTTAAACAAAATTAATGTTTTCTTTTACCTCCGTCAATTATTCCAATTAAGAGATAATAAAATGGGACTTAAAAATCAAATTAAACTTATAAAGCCAAAATGCGTGTGGCCGTACGTGTGAGATTTATTACTGCTTTCTGACATTTTAGCACTTTTATGTTTTAATGTCCTTCCGTGCAATATTTCAAAGGCGAACCTGGAGTACCTGATCAAATCAGTCTTTCTCTCAGTTGTCAGGTGGTAGATCCAGTGTAGTTTGATCGGGGAAGTATAAACGCCACATCTATTTCTAGTGTGAAGCAATTGTTGTGTATCGCTGCAAAGGTGTGGTTGCCGATTCACTTATACAACCGTACAAGGCGACCGTCCTAGTTCTCAGGAGTAGCAACGCATCTGTGATCGACCTCAGATAGAACCCTTGTTTTATATGTGCTTGCTTACAGATGTCCATGGGCGGCAGTAACCACTTACCAATAGGTGGACTGCATGAGAGACTTTTCTAGGCAGAAATTAAGAGCTTTTTTGCCGACTTATTTCTTTTTCAGGCAAAAATAAAACATTCTTTCGCTGAATTATTCCAAACCCTGTTTATTTTGTTACGAAAATAATCTATAATAGGTAGTAGGTACTAATATTCTAAAAGCGATATTACAAGTTTCAGAACCTTTGCTCTAAATAATAGGCGTATTTTAATTAAAAATTCGTTTCAGATACCTCGTGGGTGTTGAGCCGCCAGTATTAAAGCTGGAGTATCCCGCGGACGCGCAGCCGCGCTACGTGAGCGCCGTGGAGCGAGCTCAGCCGCATTATCCACAATTACAACACTTGGTATGATAATGAGGGTCTCATGTCGCATTAAATCTATTTTTAAACATGGAATAACGAGCTTCTATTTTAGTACCTGTTCTATTTTAATGCGGCTTAATTAGAGTAGGTTATATTCAACTCCTAGATAAGCTTTAGTGTATTTATAGATCAAAATTACAGTTCATTGGTCGGTATCAATGTATTATTGTTAAATGCTTGGAATGGGTTTTCTCAAAATGTCTCTTTTTTCTCAAAATTTATGTACGTATAATGTGTAATTGCAACTGACTGTTTGACTTGTAGTCAGAAGATTCGGGTCAAGAGGATAGTCAAAGCGAGTTGGCGAGCGGCCAGACCAGCTTAAGCGAGGGTCTTGAGGAGGTCCCGGAAACGGCAGACGAGGCCACGCGAAGGCTGCTTCGGAGAAAAGAACAGCTGGAGACACGAAAGGCCACGTTGGAGAAACGTCGACAGCGGATGCAGGCATGTTTTATTAAGAAATGTTATGAGCTATGTTAGCTTTGTATAATTTATACAAAAAAAAAAAACAGTTGTACACATTAATTTCTCTAAACGAAGTGTAATAAATTTTCGCTGGAGTAAATAACATTAAGCCACTAAAATACGTATACATTTACTTATACATTTTATGAATGGATTATGCGGCATTCCTCTAATAATTTTTACTATATAACCGTCATACACTTAAAATTGACATTTAATACACGTAATATACAATACATTCAAATCGTTTAATAGTCGAGACGCGTTAATAGCGCGACACAATGTAATACTTAGCGGCGATGTTGTAACCTCGGGGCAATATTGCTATAATCGTTTATAAGCCAATACCCGCCCGAGGCGTCCAACGCAGGGATACAAGAATTGCAGGGAAGCGATCTATAGGGTACTTCGTGGGGTATGCGTGAGAATTTTCTCGCAATTTGTTCGCGTAGATCGCGTAAACCTGTTACAGTATTCTGATGCTGATTGTGTTGTAACCATAAACATGTATGCCTTGCATATGTTCGGTTAAATCTCAACTATTCATTAATGTTTAAATGTTGATCGCTTACAATATTGTAACAGTACAAAGTGAGACATATTTTGTAATAAGATAATGTATGCGGATTGTTAACTGTCCATTGTTTTAGCTTGAACTTGCTTCTTTTAGCTTTTGTTGGCTGTTTGATTGTTTTTTTCGAGAGAATTAAATGGACTCAAACTATATTGAGAATACGAGGGAATCGCGCTAACGGCCTTGACCATGCATATTTTCTGGTGGTTATTTTAGTCTTGATGTAACGTACCAATAATGAACATACACTTACTTTGGTTGTGGTTATTTATATTCAAGTCAATGCTCAGGTGTTTTAAGGCATGAGTGCCCGACTGTAGATTTTAATCCTAATCCTGACTGGGTTTAATTACATAGGTACATGGGCGGCAGTAACCATTAAGTGAAAGAGGGTAATTTTTTTCGATAATTGTTGTATCAGTTCTTTGTATATTTGTATGTATGTATGTTCAGTTCTTTGGCACGCGCTACAGCTCAAACGGCTTGACAGATCGTGACGTATGACATATCATTAAAATCGTCTCAGTTTGCTGAGTGACATAGACTATACAATTTTTAAAAATAAGGCAAAGGACGTTTTTTTTACTATTACGACAATATGGGTATCAAATGAAAGCTAGTAAATAGAACATTCTGAAAATATATACTTTATAATACTTTTACTTAACTATTTTGTCAAAAAATCATGAAAGCGTTAAATTTAATATACCATTATGAGCAAAAAAAAATCCTTCAAAACAGTCGGTTTTTTTTTTTATGTTTTTAGCAATTTTACTAGTATATGAATACAAAAATACTCGTGAAATTATTTATTGTGTGGTGATTTATAACGTTTGTCGCAGGAGATGCTGGGCGCGGCGTCGAACGCGGAGGTGAAGGTGCGTCCGCGCTGGCTGGTGCCCGACACCAACTGCTTCATCGACCACCTGCCGCTGCTGCAGGCCGTCGTGGCCGCGCCCGCCCAGCCCTACCAGCTCGCCGTGCCGCTTGTCGGTGAGTTCGTGTAGCAACTTTAATATATGATTAACATGCAAATTTTCTGAGTTTGAACGTTTGAGAATAAATACGACATTGTCGGTGAGTTCGTGTGTCGTCTGTATAATATGGGTTAAGTAAGATAATTTTGTGATTTTAATATATTTGAAAAAAAAATAAGTATGAATAAATAATCAAATTTATATTTTTTTTTGTAGGAGTATCGTGTTTTTATTGACCATATTTAATATACGTTTTGAAAATATTATATTAAATGTTAAAAAAAAAAGGAAAACGATTTTTTATATCGTGTTATTGTAATGAAGTTGTAATTGCTTAAACATTCAAATGCATCGTCATTTGTAAGCAAGTTTTATGAACTTGCTTACAAGAATAGGGCTTTTATCTACCTAGGTACCTTTCACCTTCGCTATAGAGAGAGGCGGCTGCGGACCCAGTTAATGCCGAACTTCTGGCTTTCCGTTTATTTTTTATGTTTGTATACTTTGTACCTAACGATAAGGCAGACGGGCCGCCTGATGGAAAGTAGTCACCGTCGCCTGTGGACATTTGCAACGCCAGAGAAGTCACCAAGGAGGAAGCTGACTCCACATTTTGCCCGTTCGTAAAATGTGACGCCGTCTCTTGTTAAATCGGCATTTC
>DWNE01009842.1:0-10666 GCA_018249875.1 Cecropterus toxeus
ATGCGATTTTGAATTTCTTTTTGCCGATATTTCGACCCAGTTACATGGATCGTGGTCACGGCGAAACTGCGGTGGCGCAGTTTCGAACGAAATATCGGCAAAAAGAAATTCAAAATCGCATATTGTGAGTACCCGTAACATATTACAATGACGAGATTATATTCTGTCCTGGGTCTGGGTGTTAGTGTATTTGTCTATGTAAGTCCATGGCACCCACAACGCAGGAGAAAATCTTAGTGTGGAGCTATGAGTGTAGAAAAAGGTTAATGTTAAGTTTGGAGTACTTTGATTCTTCATGACCAGCATGTACTCTACACGAATCTATGAATCCTAATATTACATCAGTAACCTCAATTCAGATTATACCAGAGCTGATAACAACAGTATTATTATAGTACACAAAGTTTAAAATCGAATCTACCTAAATCACTTTCCAAATAAAATTATGTCAGTCTATAAATAACTCGAAGGATTTAGCGAACATTCGGATTATGTTTAATCTTTAGTAAAATACAATATTATTATTGATTATTATCGATTAATTGAAATGTAATCTACGGTAATGCAAAGCAGAATCTAGGTTCACTAAGTGGAAGATAACAGAAAGAATAACAGAAATTTGAATAAGATAAGAATAAAAGAAATTTAAATTAAGTATTTTGTAGTTAGAAATCTTGTACGTAAGTGGTTCCTCATTTACTTTGTATGTATTATTGGATTCCAGATCACATATATTCAGTACAGAAGTGGAGCTATGAAAGCCATTTTGTACTTATAGGTATTACTTACTTTTATACCAGATATTATAGAGTTTTGTAACCGTAACCAAAACTATGGGATATCCGAAAAAAAATCATAAACGTAACCGTATCCGATATAAAAGTTTTATTTTTTAGTTTTAGTTAAAATTGATTAAGTAGCTACAATAATAACGTGTATGACTGATTATTATAGCAAATCATAACATACAAATAAAATCAAATTACCTATTCGTATTTAACGTTTAAAATTCCTTAAAATACTATACAATACAATATATCTTTATCATACACCAAAACATAGATAACGAAGCAAAAGACACATACAAGGCACAACAGGCGGTCTTATCACTAAAATAGTGATCTCTTTCAGACAACCTTAGTGGTAAAAGAAAACATTTAAGATACAAGAAAGGGTAGGGGTGTACAAAAATATTATATCCGTAACGGAAACTATCCAAAATGAACGGATAATTCGAGACAATTACATATCCTTGTGCTGATCCCAAATTTCATTGCCATAACATTCCCTGCTTTGTAGGTACAAATACAAATTTTAGGTATATTATATATGAACCGTAGTTACCGCAACTGTCCGTCATCGCCGGACATTGCCATTACACAAATTAAGTTCAATATAAAATATGAATCAGTACAAAAAAAGATGGATATAAAGATCTACTATCTTTTTTTTTCAAGTTTTCCAAGTTTTACTATAATAATAATATGTTAGTGCTCCAAATGCCAAATTGATTATTATAAAAGCGATAAATATAAATGATGACCATAATTATTATAATGATAAAAATAAATTGATGATAACCTTGATCATATTGTACGTAATGCCGAGCTTCGTTCGAAGTGAGCGTATACTTCCTCATCACGTTGTCGTCCATCAACGCCTTCCCTCTGAACAGAGAGAAGCATCCGGGACTACAGAGCACGCAGCCAATCATATGTTCGGTCGCCTTTTGTAGCCAGTGACCAATCGCGTATTCGAACATCTGGTACCAGGCCATGAAACCTGAAAAATGACAAAAGATTTTGACAGTGAAACTTTTTGCGACGATAAAAATGTTTTGGTCTATCTGACGCATGACGCATTACAGTGGGCTACAGGATAGGGGAAAACCTAATTTAGGTGGGATTTTTTTTCATAAAATATATTCATACTTTAGCTTTTTAAGTAACAAACGAGAATGCAGTTCATCTGATGCTATGTGGTCACCACCGCTGTATGGCGGTGGTACCCTGATGATATAGATAGATAAACTGCGGATACTTGCTATTGCAGTTACGTAAAACATGAACATTTTGAACATTAACATTATGAACTGCAAGCTTTTAACCCCTATTTAACTCCCTTAGGGGTGGAATATCTAATAATCCTTTACCAGATCCAACAGGATGAATACGCCCACAAGCGGCGCCCAAGTTCAAGTTCTTCTTCATTAGATCGATGAGCAGAGTGACAGCAGAGGGTCTGAAGTCGATGTCGCCGTCCAAAGCCAACAGGTACGTGTTCTCGGCTATCACCTCCTTGCGGTCTACCGTGATGGGCAAGTCCATCAACCGATGACCCAGAATGTAGTACATGTACATCACCTGGAATAGTTTAACGTTGGGACATTTTCTTGAAATAAATGAAATACATAGGCATCAAGTCATTACGATTTGTATTTCACAAGTAAACGTTGCAAAATTTCATGTGATGATGTCATTCTACATTATTTTCATTATGTTTTGTTAGGTGATAGTAAACCCAAAATAAACCCGTTTATTTATAATGCCAATTACGTAAAATGAAAGTTTATAGTTTTCAAATCACGGTAACATATATTTTTAACCCCCGACGCAAAAAGATGAGGTGTTATAAGTATGACCACTATGTCTGTCTGTCCGTTTGTTTGTTGAACCGTAGCTCCTAAACAGATGAAACAAAAAAAAAAACAAAATAAGGATCCTATATTTATAATACCAATTACGAAATTTTACCTGAGACCATCGTTTCCTGTGCCTAATCTTCGACTTATCTTTCAAGTGGCAGATCATTTTATTTTTCCCTGGTAAAGTCCACACCAGCTTTCCTCCATATGGCGTGGGATACTTCTTAGGCGGCCTTAGTCTTACATTGGTCAAGTGCACCTCTGATGCCGCGTCGTCAATCGTCTCCACCAAGGCCTTGACGAATCGGTTCACTTGGGAATCTTCAGAGCTGTGATCTGATACTTCGAATGCGTCGTCCATGAACACATTCGCTGAAAGTATGATGAACATGTAGCATATTAACGCCGGACGTGAAAAGAGGGGTGGGATCAATTTCCGCTAAATTTCGAGTTTAATATAGGAGTAACTCGCTCGAATTTGGTGGCTCTGGAATAACTTGACTATAAACATGAAGAGAAATTTAAATTGATTTGTTTGTTAGCATATTTTTTGAAGGTGATTATGTCTCAGGTGATCAAAGGCCGCCAATGAGTCGTCTATGATCACCTAGATGATATCACCTGGGTGATCAAAGTGAAATACACCAAAAAAGCCCTCCCAAGACGCGCCACTGAGCCCGATCAACAAATATCACGACCATGGGGTCGGCAGTCAAATATAAAACATCTTTTTTTTTCTTGTGAGAAAAAAATCTGATGTGTGTGTGTATCGCTTTCACCAATTCGTCGGTTCTTCAAGCAGTCTTCATATTGGACATACATCGCCTGTTCCATATAGATAAACCTAAATTGATAAGGGATTATACGTACGATACCTATATTTTACAAGCCACTGCCTGTAGTCAATTGTCACCTAGTCAATTGAAGTGGGAAGATTCTAACTTAAGCCCGGAGGTTTGTAACCTTTTTATCACCATTAAATATCAATCACCAAGAATAACATTGTTCACGAGTAAAAGTAGTTATTCGGGAGCAATTATAGCCTAATGGTTTAAACTCGACCTCTTAATCGAGGATCCGAGGTTTAAATCCCAGGCACGCCGTCAAAGATTTTTCTATAATTATGTGCGTATTAGAAATTAATTATCTCTGCTTTACTGAAGGAAAACATCGTGAAGAAACCTGTACATCTGAGAGTTTTCTAAATAAAAAGTGTTCTCAAGTGCGTGTAGTCCGCCAATTCGCACTTGGCCAGCGCGGTGAACTATGGCCTAAAACTGTCTTATTCTGAAAGAAGATCCGTGCCCAGCAGTGGAATAATAATGGGTTAAAAAATTGTTATTCATAGAAATACCACTTCTAATGGTGTCGCTAAACACCAGTGGTGCCATACACTACTGGAACTTCAGAAATATTGCTATGGTAACATTAGAGATAATAAGTTATAAACGGAACTTACCTTCAAGTTCATAATAATCCGGATCTACTATCCCCAAGTATTTCTGCGCAACTCGTCGAGCGCTCTGGTCCTCGTCCAAACGAAAAATGGACTTCAAGAATTCCATCATCTCCTCTTTCGTTTCGTGCCACATCGTAGCGCAAATATATATTCTAAGAACCAATAAAATTTCATATTTAAACCGGATATGTGTAAGGGAGTAGTCCAAATTTTCATCATAAGTTTTAGATTTTCATTTCATATAAGTAACATAGACGTCACCCAATTGAGTTATTAATGCCAACGAATATTCGTAAATTCGTAACTCTCTTCAAATAAAGCAGGAAACCTTCGCTTTCACGCCCTTAAAATCAGTTTTACAACTTAAAAAGTGCCAACATATGTATATCTTTATCTTTTATAGCCGTGCTTTCTACGTGCCAAAAAATAGATATTACTCGCTAACCGAGGACCTTAGAGGTACATAAAAAGTGATAAATTCCTTCCGGATAGAAAATGAAATGTTACCTATCTAAAGATTGCTATTTTTAGCGTTCTGGTTCTATTTAAAATGGAAATATGAAAGTATGAAACCAAAGGTTGTAGTGACGTCACTAAAAAAGTCATATTTAAATAGCGAAAAATAACAAAATCAAAAGTAGCTTATACACTGACCAGTGAAATAAGCTACATCCATGCAATTTTTTATGTAAATTGGACCATTGGCTCTAGCTCTATCTCTCTCTATTAGTATAGCTATATAGCTATAGGTAAATTATTATATATTGGCAAGAGTTCAGTGTAGTAAGACTAAGGGTTTATAAGTTTGAACAAGCATGCAGTGAACCTGATAGAAAGTAGCTACTGACGCCCATGTATAGGTACCTTATTTAAGTATGTCTCTCTTACACCAGACATTAAATCAGAAGTGCTTAACCTTATCGTCATTAGGTACAACTAGATATGGCGGTAATGCTTGATTACCTTTGATGGTTGTGTAGAAAATAATCATTTATATCGTACCTTGATATGCAGTCGGATGGTTTTATATCTTTTGTAACTTTGTCTGAGCTGGTTTCAGAGATATTGTCTTCAAGATCCTTTAAATCCTGCAACAGAAATAACTTTACTGTACTTTCCTAAATAAAATAACCCTTACATTTATATGTTTGAATGTTTTTAACGACTTCCCAAAGGAAAGAGGTTATCTATTCGTCACGTATATTTTTTTTAATATATCAGATTGTGTTACATTAGTGTGATAGAACATATGCCTCTTATATGTTATATTATTTCAAGTTCTCGTTCTTGTTCCTTTTGAACAGCAGGGTCTGTTCGATCAGCACACCCAAGCAACAGGGCAGGCGCCAGGGCAAACAGCTTGTTAGTTATTTAAAAATCACACTGGGATGCAAGTTTACCTCGATGTTAATATCCCGGTCGTCATCTTTGGTCCTGATCAGCAGCAAGCATTGGTCGACGAACACGCCCAGGTACCAGGGCCTGGCGAACGCACGTCACTTACATTATTTTATTCAGGAAGTCCTTCACAAAGTATACTGGGATACAAATCCATTTACCTCGATGTTGATATCCCGGTCGTCATCCTTGGTCCTGTTCAGCAGCAAGCACTGGTCGACGAACACGCCCAAGTACCAGAGCCTAACGAACGCACGTCACTTACACCATTTTATCCGGGAAGTCCTTCACAAAATATACTGGAATGTAAGGTAATTTACCTCGATGTTGATATCCCGGTCGTCATCCTTGGTCCTGTTCAGCAGCAAGCATTGGTCGACGAACACGCCCAGGTACCAGGGCCTGGCGAACAGCTTGTCTGTAGCGGCGAGGCGCTCGCAGCGCGGCTGCCAGGCGTGGCGCGTCACCCACGCCTGCGCGGCCAGCCACAGCAGCCACACCCACGCCATCTCCTGGCCCAGGTAGTCCTTCAGAAAGTATACTGGAGAGGGCATGGCTCGATTAGTTTTATTGATCTAAATATTTTCTCAAAGTACCTACATAATTTACAAAAAATTAACGTGTTCTTTGAATGTTTTGGTTTCGCTGTCGTATAACTGTGTGTGTATAATCGCTCTTTTTTAAAAGCTTTTTAAAACTTATGACGAATTTATTGTGTGATAATACGGAAGTGTCACTGCGCAATTTTTATATTTGAGTTACAAATCTGAAAATATGTTTGGCCTATTACCGCAATTCAAACTTTAAATCGTGGTCCTTTTTCAGCCTATTGACTATATAACGGGATAATGCATTAATAAGGCATAAGGGCAATAAAATGTTACTATACCAAAGAAATGCACTATCCTTAATGTAAATTTCTAATAAAATAGAACAAGGTTTAATTCATACACGAACAAACCTGGTGGAATTTCGTAGAACAAATAATCCGGTATGGTGTTACGAAAAGCGCAAGGATCCGCATTCCTCAGTCCGCAGAGCGCAATGAGCAAATTGATCGAGACGGGTCCAACAAGGCTTAGAGCGAAGGTAAAACTGAATTTCTGTATGAGTATCTTGCACGCGAACTTTGCGCTAGAGAAGCAGAAGTACGCAGTAGCCACCTGGATTAGCGCCACCCACAACGGCGATTGCCAAGTACTTGGTAATACGAACGGGGTACCAATTAGATTCAACGTGTTGTCTTCAATATTGAGCTGAACCTGTAGAAAAATACAGTTTTTTGTGTATGGGTATATGTACATATTACCTATGTTAATCATTTAACAAATTAGTAATTTAATGAATAGATAGGAGTAGGTATATATATAGTAATTTAAATACCTCGTAGGCAGTATAGTTGCGTTCTCCAAACGAAGTGAGAAGGGATGAAAAGAACGAGCCAGCGTCATCGCCTTGCATTACCAGCGATATCATTATGCAGATCATAAAGACAAATATCTTCCACAAGGAAAGGAACATTTGCGTATAATAACGGGATCTTTTCAAGGCGTTCTTAAAGTCGGAAAGATACAAAAGTGGAGCTGGAAATAAACATTATTACTTTGTCAATCATAATCCGACGAAAGTTATTAATTTAAAAAAGCATCTTAAGTTAACATTTGGCAAGCAAGAGAATTAAATTCATTGTTTTGTTTATATTATATCTAAGTTTAATCAAGCGTCGTATTATAAAAATGTTAAATGTAAAGCAGTGTTTTTCAACCGGTGGTTCACGGTGGTGGAGGGTCGTGATGCAAAAAAAACTATTAATTTTAAAAAGATAGATATACTAAGAAAAAGTTAGCAAAATGAAACTTATTATTTTACGCAAAAAAAAATTGATACTAGATGGGACGTGTCACGAAAAATATTGAAAACATTGGTCTAAAATGAGTGTTCTCCTGTGAACTTACATGATGCATGTCTGTCAATGCAGTTGACGAAATTTTCCCACCAGCCCAGTGACGTAAGGACGCAGCCAAATACTATAGACCACAGTACCGGCTTTCCGTCTAGTAAAGGCCAGACGACAAACGCAGTGGCTTGGGCGGATATAGCAAGAACATCCAGCAATATCTTTATTGAGTACCGACGCTCTGAATTGTCTCTGCTGAATGGATTTAGCAGCCCAGGGATAAAGCACAGAGCGTTCATTAGCATAGCGCCTTTTACTACGTCCAACTCTGGTAAAATGATGAGAATAAGCGTTGCTACTCCTATTGTCTGCAACGTCTCTATTACGAATGCCTGAAAAAAATATAGGTTTTAAAACTTTACACTTTTTCACATTTTCAGTTACATTATTTCAGTTTCAGTTACTATAGATAACTATAACTTTCATCCACTAATTATAAGTTATTTTTATTGAATTGATAAAACAATCTTGCCAAATAACTATAAAGAATTGAAAAATACTATTTACACATTTATTTTTTAACGTCTTACGCCGCCAAACAGAAAATTCGAACAGCTGCTCCATATATCAACTACCCTTCGCTAAACAAACGGCTGGCGAGGCCCTTGTTAAAATCTAACTCTCTATGTAAACTTAGTAATGTTTGCATATAGCCTGCTAAAAACATCTGAGTACATACCGCAGCAAATTGTCCCAAGGATGGCTTGACGATAGTCTTAAAAAAACATATCCGGAATGATCTTAAAAAGATTCCCAATTCTGGAATTCCAAATACAATTAACGCCGCCCATAACCATGATACTCTTTCTTCCAATGTGTGAACTGTTAGGAATTGCTTATCTAAAGCTGAAGAGAAGAAAAAATTACATAAGTATCTCAATCATCATGCAAAAAAAACTATCTTGGCTATTGAATATGTTATCCCTATTTTTATACTTACCAATGTTTCTGACTGATACAAAGAATACTTAGCAACAACCCCGGATCTTCTATTATTTTTAGGCGGGGTAAAAACTTAAAAATGCCCCTACCCACTTGAATTTATTTTTACCATCATTTCAGCCATCAGAAGTCCAATAATTGTGTCAATAACACGTATACGTTTCAAGAGTTCTACTTCCTACTGACTAGACGTCTCAATGGTCAAAGTTAAATCAATTATGAGTTGCGAATTCCTTTGCAAAGTTTGAATTTGCCGCCCGGGGCATAGGCCCCGGCTTGCCACCCCTCCCCCCTCCCCTAGATCCAGGGTTGCTTAGTTAGGGTTGTTAACAAATATTAAATAAGAAGAGAGATTTAATAGGAAGGTAAGGTAAAATATGATGCAAACACCTAGCGCTTTGTTGCAGTGAATAATCTGTCGATCCTTCTTCAATTGTGACGTGATAAACATCACAGTGCCTTTTGATACGACTGCAGACCCCAACACTGCGAAGAAAACCGTGATGTACGCGAGGAGTTTTAGTATTTTCACACTTCTATCGATCCATTTGGTCGTGACCATCGACCCACTTTCCTTCTTCACTGGAATCTCTCGGAACAAGTTCCATCCTTTCGTCTCTTGTGCTGTCCTTTGACTGGAGATACAAAAAACACGATCAATGATTATTAATTAATAATTATATTGCTGGGTATTTTTTATTACTGCCGCCCATGGTCATCTGTAAGCAACTTCATATATAATAGGGGTTCTATATCATAAAAATCATGTGGTTTTATATAAAGAGACATTACTTTCTGGTAGATATATGAACTGTTTAAGTATTGAACACGTATATATACATATAGGTACGCCCAGTAGCGTAGCGTGGGGAGGTCGGCCCTCCCCGGGCGCCACATTTTGAGGGGCGGCAAAAAAGATTTGGCAACTTTGTCTTTTTTGGTCGTCAAGTTAAATATTGTCGTTTTTTTTTTTGGTCGAAAAGTTAGATACTGTCGTTTTTTGGTCGTCAAGTTCGATATTGTCGTTTTATTTGGTCGTCAAGTTAGATATTGCGTTTTTTTTTGCCGAGTAAAATTTGTGAATGGGTGGGTGGCGAGTTCAACTTCCACCCCGGGCGGCGTAATCCCACGCTACGCCACTGGGTACGCCTAAGAAAATATTTCAGTATCAACTTATTATAATTATGTAAGTAGGTACGTATTCAGCGTCCTACATTTTGAAGTGCGATTATTATATTCTCGATAACCTTGTACCTCATTGCATTACCCATACTTAGAAATGTGATAATTTTAGATACACTTTCCTATACGTTCACTGGTGTGAGGTATTCTTAATAGCTTTATCTAATCGATTGTAATCTATGACAAATGCATTAAATCAATACCTACTTCGAGTAACATACCGACGTTGAACTTGGTAAATTAAATATCTTTTTATTTTTCCCCCTATAAGTTGAAGCAGCAAATAAGCATGCAGTGCACTTGATGGTCAGTGGTTGCTACCGCCCATGGATATCTTACTATAGACCGTCAGTTCTGAAGTCAATAACAGTTCCGTTGCTACTCCCAAGGAGTATTACGCTAGGAGTCTAGCGTAGAGCAGTTTTTGCGTTTCGTTCTCGCATGTGGTTCTCGGCTCACTTCCAAATGCAACGACCATCTTAGTTCTTGTCTTGGTAACCACTTAACATCAAGTCGACTGCTAGCTCATTTACCAACTCATTTTTATAAAAATAAGAATTACAAAATCGAACAAGTTATCAAACCAATTGTATATAAATCGATATAGAATCGATATATGAAGGTAAATAATATTTTTTTTTACACAATTCGCGCCAGATACACAACACGAGGTGGCTACACAAACGTATGTATATAATATAAGCCCTAATATTTATGATATATCATACTCTATTTCATCGGTGTCATCGAAGAGCGGCCTGAACTCTGAGTCCGAATCACTCTCCTCGGAGAGTCCTTTTAGGCCTGACTTTGTTGAAGCCATAACCGGGTCTCTGAAAGTAAGTGTTAAATTATTATCATTAATTTCAAGCGATTTCTACCCACAGCTCAGCCAGGGTCTCCTGTCAGAGTAAGAAAGTGTCATACACGTAGGTCATAGTCCAAAATGCTGGCAATGTATAGATTGGTAGACTTCACAAGTCCTCGTTTTTTAGGGTTCCGTACCCAAAAGGTAAAACGGGACCCTATTACTAAGACTCCGCTGTCTGTCCGTCTGTCTGTCTGTCTCCAGGCTGTATCTCAT
>DWNE01009843.1:0-10666 GCA_018249875.1 Cecropterus toxeus
GATATAATTGGGAATGAAAACATACTCCTTTTAAGTATAACAAGTAGCGAAAAATATTGCATTCAATTAGTTAATTACGCTGTTTTAATCATTGATTAACAACTGTGATACAATGTAATACCGTTAACGTTGACTGAAATATATATAGTTATTGTATATCTACTTATGTATAAAATCACAAACACTCTATGGGTTTACTTTTGATTTTTCTTACAACATTGCATCTGCGAGCGTATATCAACCCGTATGTAGTTGTAATAAAAACGGTCTTGTCTAAATGTAGCATTGTTGATATCAGCTGCAGCTAATCAAGAAGCCTAGGACTTATTTACTTAATAAGTATCTAGATTAAAATTTCATTTACTTTGAATCTACGGTATGTACGGTATGTAAATAGGTACGTACGATAGCAGAAAAACGCTGTAAGTACACATACGAGTATCTTTTGTACACTTTGCGAATCATTATACTGAATCAAGTAAATAAAGAAATGCTTTATTTATTCGTTATATCAACGTGATAACCAAAAATCTGACAGTCAGATGAAACAATAATTAGGTTATGTTAGCAAAGTTATGCTTTGCCTGTCGTAAGAGGCTAAAAGGGGCTTCCGGGGTTGTGGGCGACAAGGGAGCTCGAGCCGTCCAGCAAAGCGACCCCGGGAAGGACGGTGGCATGAGTGGTCGCATGCTGTCATAAACAACTCAAGACACGGTGAGCGTAAATGCTCACCGAGAAGAGCCCGAAGGGGGCATCGCGCTCGAAGGACTCCGGTTGTGTTCCGTTGGAGATCCCAGAGTCCTCCACACAGCGCTGAAGACGGCCCACCGGGCAATTCTTAGTGCGGTAAAGATCCCACATAACCCGGCGTTGCTCCCACGGCGCAGGGTACTTTTTGAAGGTTTCCCCCTCGTTACAAAAAATGAAAAAAAGGTTAACATTGCTTTTAATGTTTCATCTTGTGGTAGTGTCATAGAACCACGTTGCCGACTACTATTTAGTAGGTATCTTTCAAATGGCAGGCAAGTTACTCATAAAAACTGATTTTGGTGACAATCTATTTATTATTGAGATATTACTAGAAGGTAATATTGACTTTACTTGCTTGCCTTTCGGAGATTCGGGATTGATATGCGACCATGCAAATGTTTGAATATTTTTATAAGTTTGTTATGCATTTGTATGTATTAGTTGTATCATTATTATCGTTATGAGTAGCAACTTTTTCTCAATACATGTACTTCTGTAGATGCTATAAGAATAACTAAAAAAATAAAAATACTACTTTATTTTCGTGGCACAAAACCACCCGTGCGATTCAAATTTAACTTATAATTATTTAGTTAAACTATTTTGGGCTTAAATGAAAATTGTGAAATCATCTTACCTGCAAATCCATTTCCCGGTCGCATCATGGCAGGGTTGGCACACTCCCTGCCAACATTGTAACGTCATATTTCCCACAGGGTTGCAACATATCCCAAAACATCTTTCACCGATGCCTATTGAATGAGAAATAAATTAAAAATTATAAAATGAACGACACTTGATACATAATTAATTAAAAAAGGAAATTCAATTTTAATTTAGCGGAAAATCAACTTAAAAACTTGATTTGCACTGGGTGTCTAAATATATTCCTTAAGCGACCAACTGATGGTACTTATTTGATTTCATTAGAAAAATCGGTGAATAGTCGAATGTTTCGTTGTTTACGCGTGTTTAGATGCATGAGCTTCTGGTATAGTCGCCGTGTAGTTTGGTAACAATTTGACAGCAGATTTGACAGTTAAGTTAAATCACAAATTATTCCCTTAAGGTTGCCGAGAACCACTTGTTTAATAATGTCGGATACAATTTAAGGCAATCTTGTTTAACCCTTTATACTCTTATTATCATGGAGGCAAACGGGGTCTACTAACTAACAAGCAAGCAAGCAAGGTTTAGTCAAATCCTTTAAACTCCAAAACTCAACTCAACTCAAACTCAAAATGATAACCATAAAGTTATGCCACTTACAGATCTACAGTACAATTTTATGTATTGTTAATGCTAAGTCACTTTGAGTACGAGTACGATGATGGTCCATGACTAGTGACATGTTTTCATAACCGATTTCATTTTATGGAGGTTTAGCAGCTCACTTTACGTCCCATGTGGCTTAAAGTAGTATAGTATGATCTACTCCTGAATTTGTTTAAAGAGAAATGCATAGTTACAAGTTTAACAGACTACCCGAGCTCTAAGCTGGGGGGGGTGGGGATTGTGGGACAATGCCCTACCTTTAGAATCACGATGCCCTACCTTAAAAATACAAAAAACTAAGATAAACTATTATAATTAAATTGTTAATTCATATTTCGAGATTTAAAAAATGTAGGAATAGGTCTAAACTTTTCCGAACATACCATACTTTGTGACACTCATGTCGTATTTACATTTGGTCTATTTAATTGTAATATCTGTGATGTAATAAGAATTCCCCGTAACATAGATTGCAATATAGGCTGTATTGCCATGTATGTTACGATCATCAGACCAATTATGATATTTTTTTTACTTTAGCCCTACCTGTAACCGATGCTGCCCTACCTCAAATTCGATATATGGCAGAAATATATAACAATGGCAATCGGGAAAGGTTTTTTTTGCAAAGTTTCGATTCTCATTTATTCGTGACCCCCCCCCCCTCCCCCTTAGCTTTAGTTATAAAAAAAGAAATAGCTAAGCCCATAGTAACCGTTGGTTGTTAAATTTCATGCTCGTTTTCATGTTTTACATGGCACGTTAAGCCTTTAGTTCCGGTTGAGTTCATTAGTCACCGGTTGTTAAACCTTGTCGAATGCCTTATGGACGGTTTGAAAACATGCGACACGTGTTGATCGACAACCCCTTTTTTCGTCAGCGAACCTTTGGCTTCTCTTCTCTGGGCATAGGGTGTGTGTGTGTCGAAGTCTGGTCTCGACTCCATACCGTCTAAACAACTGACTGACGTCTTTCATTGCACCTCGAGCAGCTTGGTCGCCCTTTGCGCCGACCCCGTCTTTTTTGGGCCCTGCCTCCGCCTCTGAGATAGGCGCATAAGTGACATTGATGTGCGGCCTATTAGGGCCTGCTCCTGTACGGACGTCTAGGGAGTTCTACGCCCGCCGCCCCAGGCCTGCGATCATGGGGGCCGGAGGTCGTTTTTCCTTCGGCGCCCGATGCCTCTTCTTCTTAAGGGGCAAGCGTGCGACATGAGCCTCCCTCTTTCTTTCTGCCTTCTCCTTCGCGGGCATAATTCAGTCGCAGAATGATGCGTCGACTTGCGCTCTCACCGCCGACCACAACGCTGTCTACTGTCGGCGGATCACAAACCTCTATGCCCTCTACCATTACATATTCGACCAGCAAGTACCTCATCCAGCATTGGGAGATATGTATGTACCTACTTAATATTATTATACCTTATATTTAAAGTAGGTATACTAAATAAAAATGTTCATATTTATAAGAATATAAAACTAAATTTGATTTAATAAATTATTATAAAATCAAAAGAACTCTATACGACACGATTCGTTTAGCCATTTATATAATGGTTATAAAACGCTATGGGAATGGACACACGACCCTACATACCTTCAAAAACATTATCCTCCCTCCAACGTAGTCAAGTAAAAAGAAAGCTAGTCTAAATAAAATGTATTTTAAACATGCTAACTGATAGAATACTAAATGTGTATTTAAAGAAATATTGCGAGTACTTATTTTCCCATGTCTCTTAACGAATCAAAATATAAGCAATGTATAGTTTGCATTAAAGTCCACTTAAAATTTATTTACTTTAGTTTTTTATTTTTTATATTTACTAACTAAAATATTAAATTAATGTCGTTAGTATCTTGGTAGTTATTTCTGATCTTCAACTTTTTAAAAGTTTATGAGCCTATATCTTCTGAACGGTATTAATCAGAATAATGATACTAGCTGATTGACATTTTTATAAAACGTGTTATTATGTTTATATCTATTTATACGGTCTTATTTTGTTAAGATTACTAAAACTAAAACGGTTTTTATCCATAGTCTATCATAGACATCATACATTTATGAATCAGGAATGGAATCAATATACAAAAATGTAGGGCACTAAAGTATTTATCAGACAAGCTAAAAATCTAAAAAATCTAATTAATAACAAGTTTTTTTTTACAAATGATCAGCTGCTTTTATCTGTCACTTATAAAAAATATTTACACACTGACTTATTTAAATTTTGGTAAGTATTAAAAATTGGTTTATTTAAGATACTAATTAGTTTTTTTTCCGTTTGTAAGACTTCTACTTTGGTGAATATTAAAACATATTGGGTAACGTAACATTGGAAATAGTTGGTACCAGTGGCAAATTTACCCGAAGGTCGAGTAGTCTTGAGCCTAGCATAAATGGGTGGCTACGAATAGGTTGATTTATACATTTTCCGAATACTTACTATATAATAGTTGAAAACTATAATAAATAAGGATTCATATTCCTCATTATTTATAGCTTCTACATCGTGGGTAACCTCTATACTGTATGTATAGGCGAAGCAAAATAGTTCAGTAATATTTCTCCTTTGTTCCTCAGGCAATTTTTTGTTTGGAAGCTACTGACGTGAACAACGAAGCGAGTCTAATTATGATTCTAGGAACTTTTTCCTAGTTTATACTTTTCTATTGTTCTAAAAAGTTTTTAATTAATGTCTATGTATAACCTGGACATTTCACGCAGCGGGTTTTATAGTAGTTGGGGACGTACCCGTCCGTACAATAACAATTCCCATCGATACATTCGTAGCCTTCCCCTTCACAATAACCGGCGGGACATTCATCTGGAAATGAAAAAAATATGACAATTATTACACACACATTATCTCTTTATATCTATATTAATATTATAAAGCAGTAGAGTTTGTTTGGTTTAACGCGCTAATCTCAGAAATTACTGGTTGGAATTGAAAAAATATTTTTGTGTTGAATAGTAAATTTATCGTAGAAGGTTTTAGTCTAAATAACATCACGCTATGTTTGTTTTTTAATAGATTGTTCTCTAATAAACGCGGGTGAAACTGCGTGGCATAGCTGTGCCACGCAGTTTATAAAAGACCAGCTAGTCTTTTATAAAGAACGATAGTACCAGGCTCATGCTTAGCGGCCGTGCTTTAATGGTTACAAATCCAAGCATATAACCTCTGAATTAAGACATTAGTTTACGCACGATATCGATATATATATATAAGGCAATTCAGACTCACAGACTTATATATTAACGCCCAGACGAAACTATTATACTTAGAAACTTGAATGAAATTCAACCTCCAAGCAGGTTAAATAGGGTTTAAATGCTTGTTATGAATATTTATAGGTATACCGTATGTCACAATACTAGTGACGCCATCTCTTAATGACTTGTGGAAAGTCATCACATGTTACAGTTAAAAGTTTAAGTTGTTTGGAAAAGGCAGGTGTATACATACGTATATTGGTAGGTCCATACATAATAAGTAACCTGTTTAGCGTTATTCAAACTTTTTCATGATAGTAAAAAATGTCGCCCCTTAAATGGTACATGAAAATATTATTCAGTCACTACTGTTTTCAATTCTATGGCTATAAATTCACGGTATTATATTATATGAGAAAAAAATAATTATTTATTTGTGTAAATTATGATGTTATATGTATATAAGTAATACAATATTATAGTTTAGACAGTTTATTCTATACACCCGTAGGATAGTGAATTTGTTGTAACCAGTCAAAACAATACAAACATTAAAAGAAACATATTATTATGGTCTCTGAACCAATAAATATAATTTATATATTTTGTTTAAAACTAGCTTCGGGGACTCCCGGTTTACAAACTAACTTATTGTTTATCATATTATACTGTAATCCATAATCTAGATAGATAAAATCATGCTGTTAAGTGCCATTTGTATTTATATTATGAAGTGGCAAACGTCGCCAACTTGTCGTAAATTGGTTCTGGTGTTATGGCTGTTCTTCTTACAACATAACTTATATAATGTTAAAACAGATAAAATTAGAGCGCGATCAAAACAAGGATGGAATGAATTGTATAGAGCGACAAATGTAAGGCAATAACGACAAAATTGGGAGCAATTGCACGGTGAAAAAAGTAAGTGATGAACGATGCAGAGAAGAAGGATGATGTGGATGCGTAGCATTTCATTTCTATAAATTTCTATATCATCTTAATAAAACCTTTCTTGTGCCAATGTATAATTGTAAGAGACGGCATATAATATTTTCGCCGGAACTATTAAATAGCTATTTAGTGCCCTGCAAATAAAATCTAACTTCATAGAAACAAAAAATGAACAGGTGCATAAATAATAGATTTTGTTCTTAATATTTAATTAATGTATTATTACTTTATAAAGCATTGTATATAAACGTATGCTCATTATTAATATGGGGAAAATTAATATTACGTACTCCTTTGATCCCTAATCGTAGGTTGTATCAGTATTTGTATATGATCAATTATTGATTACGTATTTATTCATACATGAATAAATACGTATATCAAGTTTTTTTATTTATGACATTATATACATTAAAATATTTTAATGCTGAATGATTTTGCAATCTTTTCTTTCATGTTTTTATTAAGTTTGCGTGGGTCTTGTCTGTTCGGTAGAATTCTGTAATAAATTTTACACTATTCGCCCGATGAGCCAATGATTTAAAATTTTAAGCATATCTTAGATTCAGATAATATACCAAAAAAAACTTCCGACAAAAGTATTAAATAGCCTATAAGTATAAGTAATATACCACATTTTGCTACGGATTAAAGAGTAGAAAAAAATAAAACGAATTTAATTTCATGTGGTTGGAAATTAGGATCCAAAATATCAGAAAAATGAAAAAAAAATCTATATCATTTTACATCGTATTTTACAATATACCTAATATAATATAATTAAAAAAACTATAATGCATTAATTATTTAATTAATTTCTTTTTTATAAGATAAATGAAAACATAACATATTATAAATATATTATTCTTAATTTTCTTTAATATTATTTATAAGCATGGCGTTAAGTTACTTTTTACTTATCTCTGGCTAAACGTCATCGTACTGTAAGAACACTACCACTAAATGAGAACATTATATACATTTTATTACCGGCATTTTATTAACCTGTAAGCGTTCGTAAACAGACATCGCCATTTCTTAACGACGCATCATTCAATCTGCTGACGTCACACAAGATAAACATTACGACATAAAATTATACATATTACTTTGTTAAAAAAACATTATCACCTGGCGTTATTGTGAAGGAATTATATTGAGACATACATACAGGTAACACAGAAGCGCTATATTTTATTTTCATAATAAACAATTTACACTTAAATAAGTCACCTTAAATAGAAAAAAGATCGGAAACCGATCCCTGAAGGAAAAACGCATCAGTTACCGAAGTTTTTCTGATTTACACTTACACAGAATATATTTATAATATCATATTTTCAAACAATAGGTATAGATTATTTGTGGAACAATAATAGTGGGAACCTGACAGTATTCTAATCCAAACGATAATGTTTCAATTTGGGTACAAATGAACAAAAGGCATAAATATTTATAATGATACTAAACTTAGACTATATATGCTTAGATACGATTGAAAAATAAAATCAAATATTACCGCTAACGTCCCTCGGATTTGCACAAGCCAGCACTATTAAACAGGAGAAAATAATCCAATACGCCATTATGCACTTTCGTATTGTAATTCTACTGTATAATTTCTACGAAGAATGCAAAAGAATGAATTAAAGTGACCCGTGTTAAATTGTTACAATAACAGGTGCAGTACTGGCTTCATATCGATATGAAAAACGCGCACTGATATGTTATCAAAGATCTGTCGCGTTTGTGATAACCAGTTATCGTATTTCAACGTCGCTCATTACAGTACACAGTCGCTTGAACAAATTCTAACCGGCCTTGGTGGCAATATTAAACAAATAATTTAAATATTCATATCAGTTCTACGTGAAAGAAACGTCTGGACGTATAAACAATAGGTTTATGACGTGCCATCATACGTTGTAAATCATATCTACTTATATTTTTCACAACTATCTGTGTATGTAAATTTTCAGATATTTGTTAAATTAAAGTATTATCTTAAATTTTGCAGTTCCATAGGTAAATACTATGCGTGCCTGCATGTACATATTTTAGATATATTCAGTGACGTAAGGAGAATCGCGTCGTTCGAGCCTGAAGTTGGCTTCGCCGGCAATCTTTAGGTCCTAAAAGTCTTTGTGTAACTAATCGTTAGAAAGTAGGTTATTAAGGCTCGGGTGATTACAATCTTGTCAGCAGCAAAAAGTCCTCTTATTTAGAACTTTGCCACCTCCTACACGTGCTCCTACTTCAAACAACACGCTTTAAATAATTATTTATTTGATCTTATTTTCGCTAGGTAAGCCTAATATCAAAAGTGCACTAACATTTTTCATAAAGCTCATAACTTGTCTAAGACCGTTATACCTTCTTCCTTTGTAATTTATTGAAATTAAAAAAGAAATAGGTAGGTATGCGGCATTATTAATATTAACAATTTACAGCTTACTTTCGCAAGCAGACCTACGGAATCTCTACAACCAGCTAAGGTTCTTAAAGTAATTTTGTGTACCTATTGTTATTTCCTAGCGCTCCTTTTCTTCCACAAACTTTTTGAAATAATTTGGTTAAACAACTAGGCAGTATGGCTGACTTTTAAAAACATTGAGATATATCACTATATTCCCGCTATACACATATATGATAAAAAAAAGGGTAAAGAAAAAAAGGCAATTGATGTTAAATTGAAAAAGTACCGACGGGCTTCAAGATATAGAATTATCATTTTGATAATACCTATTTGAATTTTTTTGACTTCTTGCATCTTTGTAAATTAAATAATGTTTTATAATATGTACATACCGTTTTGCGTTATTCACGTAACGTGTACATTACATAAATATTTCTGAGGCCATATTAATATTATTATCTTTTAATATATTGCTACTGGCACATTTAATCAGGTCAAAAGGTTTTTTAATATTACACCGCGAAAGTTTAATTAAATTTGGAGCTTATTAACACGTTTCTTTTTATATACATAAATAATATGTATTAGTGATTGTATGTATGCTTTTACGGAACATTTTTCATTGAAAGAGAGAAGTAATTTAATAGAAAGCAAATTTTAAATAACGCTTTTATTAGCTTCTCTTTTATAACTGACGATGTTATAAAATCAATCAGTCTTAACTTCCCTCGAGTTGAATTGAGGCTTGGCGTGTATATTTCTTATATTCTTGGTATGTATAGTTCTGACGACAACACAACAATTTGATATCTTGCAGCGTATCTCGTGACGGAGTCAGTCAGATGGTAAATCCTAGAAGTGGCTCTTCAATGACTACTAATAAACCCCTGTGCCCAGCCCAGACCAGTGTTTGGGCTTATATGATTTATCACGACGACTTAATAAGATTTAGAAGTGAAAAATAACATATTTAGATTGAAAAACTAAATAACATATTCATGGACTTAAATTAAATTAATTAAAAAATATTTTTTAACGATACGATTTAAGTATTTATGCATTTTCCCTATAGCAATATTCTATTGCGCAGTAAACCGATAGTAAAATATCCATTAGTCCTTTAATGTAATAAAATATTTTTATTTGAAATTAAAGAAAAATAATATATTTGAAAACAATATATTTTTATGCCTGATAAAACAAGCAACATTTAATTCCTAAAAAATGGAAATCTTACTAAAAATAAGTCTTATTTGATCACGTGTTATTGTGCTCAGAATACCTACCACGTCGAGGGTGCTACCTCCATTCAATGTCCAGAAGTAAAAAGTGCTATGATAAAATATAATGTGAAATGTAAAGTTTTTAATTAAAATACGTTTGATGTATTTTTGTATATTTAATTAATGGTTTCTGTATGTTTGCTTCGGAGGTTCCTTAACCCTATGATACTCATGACACTTATGGGTGTTTACGTATTTCAAACTTAGCGATTCACTAGCAACTTAATTAACTATGATGACTAACCAGGTTGCATCAATAACATACTCGTGGAAGTTCCCGTCAAATCAAGCAACATATATCGCATAATATTTTCCAAGAAAGGTATTAAGAAAGCCTTGTATTATATATATACTTAGGTTAGATACAAATCATTTGGGCATTTCGGGCACAGGTGCGGCGGTTTGCTAGCTAGAGTTTCGCTCTAATTAATGCACATTTGGTAGCTTTTGCATTCTGAATTGTTACCGCCGAGACACAGCTGGCCTGCAGGGCTTTTAGGCCATTGTACAATTAATGTACTAGTATATATACAACGATATGCAGATGAGCATACATTGGAGGAAAACCTTACGCTTAATTAAAAGGTTCAAATGTTATCACTACGTCTCAGATACGGCTTCATTTGCAATTTGCTAAATAGACAGGAACACACTTCCTAAACACATATTTTGATAACATTTTCCTTGTAAAATTTACATATGCATTATATATCAATTGTTTGCTCTGACAGTTCCCCGGGGAGGAGTGAGAGTTTGGGAGGCAAGCCTC
>DWNE01009844.1:0-10665 GCA_018249875.1 Cecropterus toxeus
GTGCCATGGACACACAAAGACGAATACACAAACACCCAGACCCAGAACAGAAATCTAAACTCATCATTTATATTTCTGTAGGGCCGGGAATCGAACCCGGGACCCACTGCGCATTAGACTGGTATGGCGACCGCTCCGCCACGCGGGTCATCCAAACGAGTTAAATTTGTTACAAATTGCCGTTAAAATTACATAATATTAAATAATCGCAGAAAGTCAAAACATAACTTAAAGAATAACTCGAAATAATATTAATATACAAGAATCAAAGTTTAGTTTTAATATTTGATAATAAAATATTAAAACTAAACTTTGATTCTTGTATATTAATATTATTTCGAGTATAATTTGCTTAGCTTAATAAAATACTAATAGAATAATTCATAACGAAGAATAAGTAGAATAACAAAGTTTCAGATACAAAAACCAAAAGTTGAGCTTCATAAAATCACTTTTCACTTCCCAGAATATCTTCTCAAACCACAATTTCATTCCCAGTGTGAAGCGGGCCGTGTCTAATCAATTCGCGTAACCAAATCTTCGCGAGGCACTATTCATAATGCATCACTGGCTCGTGAAGGCTCCACGGGCGGTCAACCCGAAAATAGCTTAAAATTCCTGACGTCAACCTTCGCTCATCCGTAATTGAAATGGCCGTTCGAGGACGCGAGCGAAAAATAAGTGTTAGATGTCTGAAAATTGGCCCCCGGTGCCTAGCTACCCTACTGGTTTTAATTGGCTTGCTACGGCGTCACATGGTTTTCAAATTTTAGGGGTCCGTACACAAAGAGCATAAACGGAACCCTATTAGTAAGACTCCTTTGTCCTTGTTGTCCTCCGTTGTCCTATACGTCTCTTTGTCACCAGGCTTTATCTCATGAACCGTGATAGCTAGATAGTTGAAAAAATTCACAGATAATGTATTTCTTTGCAGCTATAACATTAACAAGAAATACTAAAAATGGAAATAAAAAAATATTTCAGGAGGACTCCCATACATATAAATTCAGTTTAAAAATAGTTAAATTAAAAAATATATATAAGTATTTAAGGAGTAATTTTGTTGCCTTTTTAATAATAATACGGAACCCTTCGTGCGCTAGCCCAACTCGCACTTGACTGTTTGTTTATTTTCTTTCCGTTTCGAATTACAAAACGATTGTTTCTAGTCAAACTGGAAGCTGAATGCATGTGCTGAATTTTATTTACTTGGATATTGGAGTGAATGTTTGTTTTCATTCAGTTACTGGCTGGAATCGATTTACGTCTCGGCGCACGGGATATCTACTCATATCTAGGGATAGTTGGAGCTTCTACAAGCTACTTCAGTACAGATTTGTAGTAAAATCTAGGATAGTCTTCGTATCTGTCGGAAGTTTGTAAACCACCCGAAGCTTTTCGCAAAGCTTTCATTGATACATCCCTCTCGAGCACGGAAATGGTTACAAAAGGTTGCCGGCTCACTTTTATATGAGGCTAACATCTCAGTCTTCGGGAGTAGCAAAGCATCTGTGATCGACTTCAGATGGAACCCCTGTTCTATATGAAGTTGTTTACAAATGTCCATGGGCGGTAGTAACCACTAAACATCAGGTAGGTTGCTTGCTCGTTTGCTACTTCATATTAATAAAAAAAATGCTGTTCGATTTTTACGTCGTATAGATAGATCGTATAATATCTAATATTTATTTTTATAGTCTTATAGTTACAAACAGTTGTTATAGTTACAAACTTAATCAATTAGATTTTTCCTTTTAAGCAAGCATTGTGTGCAGAGTTGGGTGTTTTTTTATTTTTGTATAACTACCCTACTTTTTCCGGGTGGAAGACCCAATGTAGTCCGCCGGGGGAAGTATCACCGCCACACCTATTTCTAGCGTGAAGCAGTTCGTGCGTTTCGGTGGAAGGGTGTGGTTTCCGGCTTACTTATATATGAGGCGACCATCTTGGTCATCGGGAGTAGCAACGCACCTGTGAACGACTTCAGTTAGAATCCCTGTTCTATATCAAGTTGCTCACAGGTGTCCATGGGTGGCAGTAACCACTTACCATCATGTGGGCTGAATGCTCGTTTGTTACTTGATTCTCATTAAAAAAAAAACAAATCCAACCCACCATCTACGTAAATTCTCTATTTTTCTATTATACTTGTTTCTTTAATTTTACTTATAAATAAAAAATAGCTTCACTTACATGAGTTACAGATCTAATTGTCCCAGTTTAACCATTTATCGCTGAAAAATGTTACCATTTCGTAGCGGCGCTATGATAAATTAATACAAAGGAGTTCTACAAAACAGAATTTTCTAGTAAAGCACGCGCTCAACCATGCAGTTTTTTTGATTAAAAAGTAATATCATTTGAGACACGTATGCCAACCATTACGTATGCAAGGCTGTGTTGGCTAACTTTTTACGGTCTCCAAGTTCAATAAGTGCGGGTTTGAAATAAATTCGGGATCAAACTTTACACTACTGGAACTCGGCCGCGAAATTGAAGTAGTGTTTTGGAATTATTCATCTAATATTTTTGAATGAAAATACCTGCATGTTTTGAACTAGGCAGTTTTATTATTGCTAGCTAATCCCGGCTACGCTTCACTGATATTAATTATTATGAAAGTAAACAAAAGTTCCGTTCTCGTTCTCATGGGGACTTAGGAATAAAAATATTTTTGTATAGAAATGCAACGTGGTGTAAGAACTTCAAGTGAATTCATCGATTACTTGTCGAGATTTTTGAATACAAACATTTTTATAGTTGAATTTTTACATGTATAATTTTACAGTTTTTTAATTATTTATTATTCCTACGTAATAACAGCAATTTTACGGTCTGAAGGGCGTTATAATGAGATGACTTACCCGAGGGGTTCCAACTTGGTCCTCAGAGGGGTATAATCGCATCTGTGGCGAACTGCAGGTAAGACGTTGATAACAGATGTCCATGGGTGACAGTGGGCACTAACCATCTGGCGGACAGCATGATCGCTTGTTACTTCCATACTGTCATCAATGTATTATTGTCCCATTGCTGAGCACGGGTCGTCTTTAAGAATGAGAGAGTTTTAGGCCATCGTCCACCGCGCTGGCCAAGTGCGAGTTGGTTGACTTCACACACCTTTGGGAACTCTTTTTTTTCTAGAGAACTCTCAAAAGTGAAGGTTCCCTCACGAAGTTTTCCTTCACCGTAAAGCAGTGATAGTTAAATTCTAATACGCACATCATTTTAGAAAAATTAGTGGTGCGTGCCTGGGATTCAAACCTCAAACCCTCAATTGAGAGCCCAAGCTTCAACCATTAGGCTATCACTGCTCCTTCCATACTGTACAAACTAGTAATATCGCTAAAAACATTAAAACAAAAAACCTGACTGCATAAAATAATTTTTTGTTCATAATGATCTACCTACATATATTTAATTTAACGCTTATTGAGTTTTTGTCAAAAAAGTCAAGTGAAAGTATTATAATATATTTTTAGATTAGTCTATTTAATAGCTTACATTTCATACCCATATTGCCGTGATAGTAAAAAAATTCGTCCCTCTCCCCCTTTATCCTCTATTTCCAGGCGCCATTTTTTTAATTATATAGCCTATGTCACTCTGCAAACTGAGATGATGATTCTAATGATATGTCATACGTCACAATCCGTCGAGCCGTTTGGGCTGTAGCGCGTACCGAAGAAATTGACATACAAACAAATATACATACATACTTACATACGCTCGAAAAACATTACCCTCCTTCTGACGCAGTCGGGGAAAAAATACATAATTATACTATATATTATACTTTATTTAACTGTTTAATATTAATCTTTACTGGTTTTCATATACCCAGAAAATGATAATATTTATTAGCTAGAAAAAGTAGTCTAGACTGTAGACAATTTTAAAAAAAATTGCTCTAAAGTAGCATCAGATGGCAGACAGACAACTAATATCTTTTAGGTCCTAAACCGTTACGGAGCGAGTAAATGACTTTAGGGAGAAATTTAAATTTTAATAATAAATCTCCAAGGGGTTTTCTATGTTGAATATATTATTTTGTTTTTATAATGTGAACGAGTTTGTTTAGTTACTAATGGTACTGTTAGTACGAGTTTGTCTTGTTTTTCCAGACAAGATTGAGTCTTGTTTCTGCCCATACATCTACATGCAGCGCCCCTAGCGGCTTGTTTCGGAACTAAAATTTACAGAGGGCATTTTTGGCAGAAACAAGACTCAATCTTGTCTGGAAAAAACAAGACAAACTCGTACTAATGGTACAGTACTCTTTGTTAAACAAGATCAAAGCGATGTAATCCCGTCGTTTGTAGCAATCACCATACATAGAAAAGTTTTCTAAAGAAAACAGTTTCTTTAGAAAAAAAATAGAATATTATAAAGTTTTTTACATAGAAATCCGATTGTCGACCATCAGCTGGATCCTTAGCTATTTTGGTCACATCGCTAGCCGTCAAGCAGATCACAACGACAAGTTGGTAATGCTGGGTAAGGTATAAGGAAAGACACCTCGCAGCCGACCTACCCGATGGTGTGACCAAATAGGTACTCTCACTCTCAACGGGGAATCCATTGCGACTGCCCCAAAAACAGCGGGGAACCGAAAGGAGGAACAGAAGAATAATAATACGAAGTTTTCAAGGACTTTTATAGACACGATCTTCAGCAATAAAGAAACGACAAAGAAGAAGAATATAATTTTTCGCATGTCCAATGTTCTTGATACATGCAATATGTTCTTAGATGATCCTAAGTAACTAATTAATTGTTCAATGACGTTAGAACACGCCACACCGAAGAGCAGGCTACGAAGGCGCCCCTAGCGGTAAGAATTTGGAACTTCTCTCCTTATTGCGAGTAAGTAACAAAATTTGGGAATTCAGTATTTCGTATTTCAACGCCGCCGTCATAAACAAGTTTGTCAGACACATTCGGAGCAAGGATTTTATAGTCGCATTCTTCAAGGCAAAGCGTACCAGCCTTACCGTCTCAAATGAGTCGTTTGATATACAATAACTTTAACACGCGGCTTTACTCATTTGCAATAAATATTTTCGAGCAAAAGCCGGCAATATTAGTGCTTGAATTACATTCTTCTTCATGTCTTATTTACGTCCACGGTTATAGATGTAGGAAGAAGTATAAATGTTCTACCCGTATGTTATCGTTTAGTATTGTCTATTTTCTTTCGGTTTTTGGTTGAAGGATAAATATACTTGAATTACATGGTTAAAATGTACTTGTACATTGTCCTATTCTTTTATCAGACTGAAGTAGCAAACGAGCATGCAGTCCACCTGATGGTAAGTGGTCACTACCGCCCATGGACATCTGCAAGCAAGTAAGTATTCATGCAGAACAGGTGTTCTATCTGAAGTCGATCATAGATGCGTTGCTACTCCCGAGGACTAAGATGCCTCAAATACAAGTCAGCCGGCAACAACATCCTTCCACCGAAATGCAAGTACTGCTTCACGCTAGAAGTAGGTGCGGCGGTGGGATCTCTCGGTCGAACCACATTTGTTCTACCACCCGGTTAAACTAGTGTTTTGCCAAAAAAATCTTACGCGTTAACCTTTCTACAGTCATAATACATTTCCTGTGTTGTGGATGCCATGGACACACTATACATAAACATTCAGATCCAGTACAGAAATCTAAATTCACCATTCAGATCTGTCTGGCCAGCATCTACTGCGTATCTGACTGGTATCTGTTCCGCTGTTCGTCGAAAAATACTTTATTTTTGGATTACAAACAAGCCCAACAATGTTATTTATTTATATAGATTTGTTAGACCGCAGACAAATAAATGGTCGTAGATTTTATCTTCTGTTTAACACGGAGCGTATAAACACGGCCGGAACGGCAATTAAAAGGGTCTAACCTTTGCCGTTGCCAAGCTGTTCCCCACCCTCGCATTAACACTGGGAAAAAATTACGGGAAATCCTTAATTTGCTTCGGCCGTGATAAATGATCTCAATAAAATATACCTAATGACGGAGTAAATTTTCATAAAGATACAAGTGACGCATGAAACACAAAAACCTTTTTTTCTATCGATGTGTTTGCACACAATAATTTAGTTAATATTGTGTAAGAATAAAACCAAAGAAAATAATAAAAAAACAGTATATTTTAGTCTTTTTGGACACATTTGGAAGCTAATGAAGAGATTTAGTGCTATCAATATAAAAACCTCCAATATATAATGATTGCGGTACATTTTTATAAGTATTCATGTATCATTCAACTGACTTTTCGCCTCCATATAGAACTGGGGTGCGACCTGGCGTCGGTCAGCAGCGCTCAATAGCTACTGCTGTTATTACGCAGAAATAGATGAGGCGATGGTGCTTCTGGAGTCAATCCACAAAGGATTATATCACCTTTAAAAGGAGAACTATGTTTCATAAGGGTCAGCCAGCATCCAAACCTTTCTGAAATGCAAGAACTACTTTTTAAAGGAATGCGCGTCCCCCTCAAAACCAACTACGGCACCTCTCAAACGCCCTAAAATGTGCTAAAAGTATCGAAGGCAACATAATTGCAGTAAACGCGTCAAATTATTGCTTATGCTGCAACTTAATATTGTTCAGTTCTCGCGATATTTGTTTGTTTTATTTTCCGTATTAGAACTATGGTTAAAGAAAAGACTTTACGAAGTGTTTGTCGTTATATGGGGTTAAAGATCATGGCGTCTTTTAAAATGAAAAAAAAATATAATAATATATGTTCATTCATAATACCGTAATATGTGAAAAAAGGTATTTAATTTCATTATTTTTTATAAAATGTATCTAATCCCAACAAGTAAATAAATATCTTTTAAACTTGTTTTTTTTTGCTAACGCTACTACATGAATGACGTCACTTCGACAGCGGAAAACTTAGCGCTAGCGGATTGTACTTATTCTACCACCTTTAACAGTAATGAGAAACTGATATGACATATTTACATTGTTCGATTTTACGTTATATCACGTATGGATTTTATTTATATTGTTTTATGGGTTTTACTTTTATATGTCCCTGGTGTAAGCCAATATTAAATATCTTATTTTTTATACCATTATTACAGGAGGGCTATCCTGCCAATAAAACCGAATCCTTTTACAGCCTTTCAACAAATTGCGGACGAATTTTTGCCATTGATCGAAATGAGCTTATTTCAAACGATCTTTAAGGGTTTTTTATATCATAGGGTTGGTATGTAACAATAATAATTGAATTGATAGAAGTTACATTTTAATAATAAAACAATCTACAACAGTTCTCATGGGAGCAGTACTGCGAGATATCGTCCTAGATTCTGAGAAGAAAGGTAGTTTAATCCTTCATCTCACATGTCACTCACTAACACAGCAGCTGCCTGACCGGATTTCGAATCCTAAGCCACACACGCTAGATCAATAATGTATTACTGTATTACTGTACAATATTTTTATTTCCAATCGCTATAAAAAGTATAAAAAAGGCCGCTGAAGTCTATATGAAGTTCTTTTTTAAACGTACAATCACTCTAAAACTTGATATATTTGGCAAGGTATTGTTTTCTTATGGAATGGAAGTGCACCTAGTTCGATTTAAAATTTAAATAAACAACATTGAAACAACAGTAAATACGAATAAAAAACTGAAAGATTAAGAGGTTAAGATTAAGGTTGTTTTCCCCAATTTTATGTTTTGTTTTTAGAGTATTTTAAAGAATATCGGTGAAGGAAAGCATCTACCCAATTCTCAATTCATATTTGGCCGATGTTTAACATGGTCTACCTATTTTATTCTGAGTGAAGATCCACGGATTTTCTTAGAGTAAGTTAACCGTCTGCCTGGTCGTGACCAGCAGTTGGACGGTAACGGTTTTTTCTATAAGATTGAAGTAGCAAACGAGCATGCAGTCTAACTGATGGTAAGGACATGGACATCTGTAAGCTACTTCATATAGAACAGGGGTTCTATGTGAAGTCGATCACAGATGCGTTGCTATTCCTGAGGATTTAGATGGCTGCCTCATATACAAGTGAGCCGGTATCCACATCCTTCCAACGAAACGCAAGAACTGCTCCACACTCTAGAAATAAGTGTGGCGGTGGGACCTCCCCGGGCGAACTACACTGATTCTACCACCTTTAAGACTGGTAACTTAGTTGGTGACTTAGTTAAATTATAGAATATTTCAGAAGCAGCAGCGATAATTCCACCATCACAGTCATCATACCATGTTGAGCAAACCTACATTCATACGAGTTTTGTACGAAGTTTTTAAAAATGTACAAAGTTTACCAATCCGAACTTGGCTTCGTGCACTATAACCTTAAACCATTGTCTGAGAGAAAACCGTTTTCGATCAGTAAATACCTTAAAGTTTATTTCAGAAAATCAATACAGCGTCAGCGATATAGTATAAACTTAGTTATTATATAGAATCTGAAGATATTCATCTCATCCTCTAGGTCCTCTCTACGAATAGCCTCCTCAAGCCCCTTGCCTCTTGACCTAATACTGCTTAGTAATATTTTATATCGAGTCACGGAAGAGCATACTAGAGATATTGATCACAGTACGGCCTTATTATGAAGATAAAATATTGTTTAAAAATGGCTTTCTACACTTACAGTTCTACAGTAGTATTCTATGTACTTTGAATAGAACTTTAAAGGTTTATTTTGCAGTAGGTACTTAGATTTACTAGCCAGGGATTGAAGAGTAGACCTTTGCGCGTCTGACGGATATGGTGACGAAATCCTAACTTGCGTTGTTCTTCCGTATGTATTCGTATATATTTTTGTATGTATTTTTCTCAGTTTGATATACAAGTTAAGACTAGCACAAAAGAGAAGGTGACAATAAATCCTGAAAGCAATTATTCTTCGAGTTGTCAAAGTCTAAAAAGGTAGAAATTCTGGGACTATGATAAATAATAGGTCCCTAGTCCCTAGGCGATAACTCTATCGGCACGAGTAAAAAGGCCGCGGCGAAAAAACGTTATCCTGAATGTAAACTAGAGGATCCCAAACGTAAGTTAGGGTGTCCCTAAAACAGGACTTTTATAAAATTGAGATATAAAATTTTAGCTTTGGCATTGTGATAGAGTATATTATATTTTATAATAAAAAAACGCTTTCTACACTCATAGCCCCACATTTGGTGTCCTGTGTCGTGGGTACCATGGATACACAAAGACTTATACACAAACACCCAGACCCCGAACAGAGTCTAAAATAATCATTGAAATGTCTGTCTGGCAGGGGATCGAACCCGGAACCCACTGCGTGTCAGACCGGTAAGGTGACCGCTCGGCCACGCAGGTATAATAGACTGATGTTGTCATCATTGATGTCATTAATGTCAATTAGACTATGGAGGTTTTATAAAAGATAGATGTGTAAATAAATGGCTAATGGTCTGATTTTATCTTTAGGTAAAAGTCAAAACTTTGTCAGAGCGTAATGCTTGGTATAAAAACATTATGGTTGTCAATATTAGCGCCTTATTCCACCAATATTTAATACAATCTATGACTACATGTCAAGAACAAGATAAAAATATCATAGACAATAAACACTGCTTTAGATATTAACGTTGCATCTGAATTACCGATAAAAATAGAGTATCTTCCGCTATATGTAATATATAGTACATTTAATGACTTAAATATAAGACAATACTATATATCATAATAGATGTGGCAACTCTAGTGGCAGAGTAGTGGTAGAATATGCTGAAGGCTTCCATTGTTATAGCAAAATATTCGTTACAAGCACATATAATGAAATTTCAAATTCTTCAATAAGTAAAATGTTAAATTCTTACCGTGTACTATGTAGAACATGTAATGAAATAACAATAGATCAATAACTAAATACATAAACTCGTACCTTATACATAAATGTAATTTACATTCCATCTAAGTGAATTATTTCAGTATTGGTACAACTACAATGTAATAATGATAATTATTTATTTTAAACTACTCATTTCACAAAATAACAGAAGTAATTCAGAAAATATTTCAAATTAAAGCGAACGGGATGTCTATGTAATGATGCTCGTCTAAACTAATTAGTTTTGTCGAAAATCAGATTTTGCGGTTGGAGCTCGACAGCGCTTATACGAGTAGAGCGGGCAGTGGTTTTTCGTTTAATATATTTAGTGCATGTTGCTAGGTACAATAAACTCATTTAACTTTTAATACTTACGAGATTACCTCTTTTAGCGAAATAGTTCATCTAACGCGGTCATTATTTTATTATAAGAATGAAATAACAAACGAGCATGCAGCCCACATGATGGTAAGTGGTTACTGCCACCCATGGACATATAGAACAGGGGTTCTATCTGAAGTCGATCACAGATGCGTTGCTACTCCCGATGATTAAGATGGTCGCCTCATATAGAAGTTAGCCGGCAACCACACACTTCCACCGAAACGTACGACCTGCTTCACGCTAGAAATAGGTGTGGCGGTGGTATTACATTGTAATACCCCGGTCGAACTACATTGGTTCTACTACCTGGAGATTTATACCATTTCAATTAGCAATACGTTTAAGCTAACAAACAAGGCATTTTAAGATGGTGACGAGTGTGGTGCGGCAAGGAACATTGGTAATGAACTTTTAAGGCGAGTCAATTTGTCTCTAGACTTCTGA
>DWNE01009845.1:0-10665 GCA_018249875.1 Cecropterus toxeus
TTGTAACCGACTTCTTTGGGCGCGATTTTGACCCACTTTAAACGGCCAGATTTCGTTCAAACTTTGTAGATTTATTTATTAAATGTTATGCAATATTGAAGTTCTGATAAAATTGATCACAAACAGACCTACAGTTATATTTTAAAGCAGTTTTCTGATTCTCAAAAGTATGATACTAATTTATCCTTGCGTGTCTCCTAATCTTTGTGTGTGTGATCCTTGTGAAGAAGGAAATCCAGGACAAATCCAGGTCAAAACAGGATTCATTCCTCGGCCAGGCAGACATTTAAATGACGGTTTTAGGTCTTCTAGGTCTAGGTGGTTTTAGCCTTTGTGTGTGCCGAGTACACTTATAGTAAGAAAAATACATGGATAGATTATTACTACTCAATTCGTTAGCGTTGCTAGCAAGACTCCATCCCATTCAGTGGGAGTAACTGGCAGATTATTCCAGTACTAAAGAGCAACGGACTCACGACCATTACTCCATTCACAAGCGATTTTTAACGACAGAGTAGACAGATAACGCAAATGGCTTGTTTTATTTAATGCGATCGCGACCGGATCCACGACTTGTAATGTCGTAAAGATCTGATACGTGGTCGGTACGCTTTCATACTAACGGCTTTGAACGCTACGCCGCTGAGCGATTAAACGCTAATACACTGGCGGTTTATGTAAATTGTGTTTATGTATTTGCACCGGATTTGGTATACGAAGTTTTATTATGTTGTAACGGAAATGGTGTTGTAGTGGGTGAAATATTGAGTAATTATTAGAACTGGGTATCTGCATCAAAGTCTTAAAGTAAATAGAACAGGAATGTAAACATGAAATATGGTAAAATGAAAATATAAACACGTTTCAGTTTTATATAAGTGTAGTTAATAATAATTAATTTGTTATACCTACATAAATTAATATCCTTGTGGCTTTAAAATATAGGCATTGCCAGACTCAGTAGGAATTTGGACAAGTTACCGCTAATAATATGATTTATTGAGCACTTTATGTTTTGCAGTGCTGTTATTATGGTAGCAGTTTGCTTTAGACCTTCTTCAGTTATATGAGGAGACTTTTTTTATAAATATGAACTAGCAAACGAGCAATCGGCCCACCTGACGGTTAGTGGTTACTGCCGCCCATGGATATATGTAAGCAACATAATATAGAACAAGGGTTCTATCTGAAGTCGACCACAGTTGCGTTGCCACTTCCGAGCACTGAGATGGTCGCCTCATATATAAGTGAGCCGGCAACCACACCTTTCCACCGAAACGCAAGAACTGCTTCACGCTAGAAAAGAGAAAAGAGACTGCTTATTAGTGGACATACGAGAAGTCACATTCACATAACTAAATGAATCTGACGGCTTTTAAATCAGTGATTAGGTACAGAACTGACAAAAACCACGTTTTATAGGAGTCCCTCTTAAATATTTATTTTATTATGGTTTTAAAATTTATTGTTATAGTAGCAATACGAATACATCATTTGTGAAATTTTTATCCAGCTAGCAATCAAGGTTTATAAGATACAGTCATGTAACAACCACATGGATAGACGGACATGCGGACAGAGGAGTCTCAGTAATACATTTTATCTTTCGGGTAAGGGACCCTAAAAACTGGTACCGCGTATGCGATGCCGCGTATGTTCTGCAATTGAAGCAACATTTACACGCTAGTATACAAGTTCCACAGAGCTCAGGGGTACAGTAAATATGTCCGTTGCGATTTCCACGTCACATTTGTTGCGGACAACAAAGGGCGGGCGAGCACGAACGTGCGTTATTTATTTTATGAATGAAGTAACTGGGCTGGCTCGTATCACTTTCAGTATGGATGGACGCTGACCCGCTTGTGAACTTTGTGTAAAGGTGATTTCATAATGGTTTGTACATATTCCTTATTTTATGTATTAGCTTTTGTACACCGATACATTCAAGTAATCATACACTGAGAATACATATTAAAAAGTAATAAGCTAATAATTTCATTTTTTTTTTCAGCAACCCTTAGGAAAGAGAGAGAAAGCAAATCTACAGTACATAAAACAAAATAAAATATAGCTAAATTGGTATATGAAATTTATAAATACATGTAAAACAATAATTATAACAAATATATATAAATTTTAAAAAATATAAAATGAAAGGAACAAGAAATGCTCTTTAACTCTTCTTTTTAAACACAGGGATAGTTACAGAGAGACGTATTCCTTTTAAAATGTCTGGACCTTGTACGGCCTACTCTTAATAGGAATAAATTGATTGATTATTAATGTTACAGTCATTACGTGAACTTAGGGGATTAGGAGTCTAGGGTACTTAAGGTTCGGGTCAAATCTCGCGATATTTCAGGGCTGGGTGGGTCACAATATAACATCACGTTGTCTTATATGTATATCGTATCATTTTTTTTTGCAAAAAAACATGTATAATTGCGAGAAAAGTGAATAAAATTAAATAAATATTTATCTTCTACTTTTCTTAAAATCGCCCTACGTAATTAAGGGGCGCCTCCTATTCCGAATATATATAAGAATGAACAAAAGTTACTGACAAGCTTTTAAAATTAGACGACTTCATCGTCAGAACGAGTAGACTTCAGTCTACTCGTTCTGACGACAGACAACTTGATATTGTCATCTTGACAATATCAAGTCGTAACTTGACAATATTTGACAATATCGAAACGTTATATAATGATAAAAATTGCTGAGTAAGGTCAATTAGGGGGAAGCCTGAAGGCGTGTATTTGTAAAGGGATAGCCAAAATAAGGTCAGAATTATATTAGTCTTATAATTCAATTTTGTAGGGAAAATATGATGGCTGTGACCGACTCGAAGAACAGGTCGTATTTCTTGAGCACTACAATAATCGTCTTTTATGTATGTTGTATGTCCGCCGGTATTCATACTCTTTGACGAAACATAACTTCACCCTAGAAATACGCGTGGCGATACTTCTCACTGACTAATACTGGTTCTACTTCCTATATATAGATGCATTTCTAAGTTAAATGCCTAACTAAGCAGAAACACTGAATCCGTCTGTTATAAGGCGGAAAAAGTTGCGCGGTGGCGTAACTGGAGGCAAACTACAAAGTGTTTACCTTAAACAGTGAAAGATTTAAATAGACTTGAAGATGCAAATGTCTGTATTAAAGAACTTGGCCATAACTCAACGGATCATCTAAGTGGTTTTTTCGAGACATTGTGTAACAATTTATTCTTAAAGAAGCCGAGAAAAACACGTAATAAACACATCGTTAGTCTTGGTGTAATATACACTTCTTAATTGTATGTTAATTTGCTCACCTCCCGATTTGATGACGAACACCGATCAGGTATTGGATCTTAAGTCAAGAAAAAGTATCTATACAGACTTAGAAATGTCTTACCACGGGAGAGTAAGCTAATAAGCGCACTCTAATAGGCAATAGCCAAGTATTTTTTTATCAGATTAAGAGGTCATGCCGCCCATGGACATCTGCAAGCAACTTCATATAGAACAGGAATTCAATTTGAAGTTGATCACAAATGCGTTGCCACTATCGAGGACAAAGATCCTTAAGGACTCTTTCTGCGACGCCTGAACTGCTTTACGCTAGAAATGGGCGTGGCGTGATGTGGTACACTGGTGCTACCACCTTCGAAAATGGAAAAGAAGGAGTGGCGGTGCGAAAATAAGTGTAGCAGTGGAAAATAGGTATGGCGTTGAGAAATAAGTGTCTTATTTCTCTGTATTATGAATTTCTTATTTTGCTATTTACAGCTTTGAGCTAATTAAGGGACCAAAGTATAACACTTGCAATGCGTGTAGTCAGTAGGGTTACAATAATGCGATAATGGATTTTTTTGTTTGTTTATTTTTTTTCCTTACGATCCTCAGGTCCTTGGCATGTTACCTGATGGAAAGTAGTCACCGTCGTATATGGATATTTGCAATACTAGAGGAATCGCTGTTACATCGCCGGCTTTTAAGGACATCTATTTTGGACCTTCCTTGAAGAGTCCCATGTCATAGCGCTCCGGGGACCGTCGTGTTTATTAGTTCAACGTTCTTTTTTGATTTGTGTTTTAGGTGAAACTTATTTAGATACATTGTGGAACTCGATGAAACAAAAATTCGTTACAAAAGCAGTGGTCGGCGCTACAACTAGATGATGTTGTCTTCCTTTCTTAATCTCGCAAACTACAGCTACGTTGTGCTGTCTTCCTTTGTTAATCTCGCAAACTACAGGTACGTTGTGCTGTTTTCCTTTGTTAATCTCACAAACTACAGCTACGTTGTGCTGTCTTCCTTTCTTAATCTCGCAAACTATAGCTATGTTGTGCTGTCTTCCTTTCTTAATCTCGCAAACTAAAGCTATGTTGTACTGACTTCCTTTCTTAATCTCGCAAACTAAAGCTATGTTGTGCTATCTTCCTTTGTTAATCTCGCAAACTACAGCTACGTGGTGCTGTCTTCCTTTCTTAATCTCGCCAACGATTCAGTTTCTTCGCTACCTTGATAACTAAGTTGGAATGTCTCGGACAAGTATGTTTCCTTTTAGACCCTTTAAACTAGAAAACAGCAGCTTTGCCATTGCTATTAAACTTCATTTATTTCTATGATTTCTACACTCATAGCCCCCCCACACTAGGATTTTCTTCTGTGTCGTGGGTACCATGGACACACAAACACGAATACACAAACAACCAGACCCAGAACAGAAATCTAAACTTATCATTCATATTTCCGTCTGGCCGGGAATCGAACCCAGGACCCACTGCGCGACAGACCGGTATGGTGACCGCTCGGCCACGCGGGTCGTCGACAAACGACAGTAAGACACATACTAAAACAGTCAGTCTCGTCGGTCGGTAAAACAAGTCCCTTAGCAAGCGGGCTCATAATGCGACCGGTCCTGGGTTCGACTCCCAGTTCGGATGAATGGTTATACTAAAATGGCACGGATTTCCGATTACCAACGCTAGTCGGTTTATACGGTGCGCGATTATGCCAATTACTCTTCATTACACAAATTAACCACGTATTGAAAAAGCTTCGCCTTTCCCGTGATACATGTGTTAATAAGGTTCTACGCTACATAGTCACAGGCGACAAGTATGCAAAAACTTGCATATGCGTAAAATGCGGTTCAGAAGCAGAATTAATTTGATCTCGCGAACATTTTAGTATGTCGTTCAATTTAAAAGTATAACTTCCTTTTGGGGTCGAATCTCTCCGTAGAGGTAATGTTTATTGGTGTATTTATCTTGTGATGTCCTACTTTGTTCCCGTGAGATGCGTAGGATTCTATCGGAAAAGGATTTTATTTACCGTTAAAGGAAAATGTTGCAAAGCATAAGATAGTATTTTATATGTATTTCAAATAATAACGATAATAATGAAAAAACATTTTTATTTAATTTAATGGCAGCGTTGTTACTGTTCTAGTTCCAAGAAATGAAAAAAAAATACTTGATCGACATATATAGTTGTGCTATCATATTTATTAACAAATATTTAATGAACACGAATTGTATCACAATGGTGTTTTGTAAAAAATGGTGTTTTCAACATAGGGTTAATTAAAGTTCATAGCACTGCAATCTGACACGGTATAACGAATGTTCTTAATTTACACTAAACCGTTTGTGAACAATGTAGACCACAGGCCTGTGTTCAGATGTTGTCAAACAATTACCGCCCCACTTATGAGAAGGTTGACTTCTCAGACTGAGAGTTCAGGCTATAGTCCACCGCGCTGGCCAAGTGTGCATTGGTAGTTATTAGACACATGGCACTTTGAGAACTATAAATGATTTTAAACTGATATTATCGCGGAATTGATACATTTTAATATGTTACGGGTACTCACGATATGCGGTCTATATGGGTCGAAATATCGGCAAAAAGAAATTCAAAAACCGCATATCGTGAGTACCTGTTATTTTGAGAACTGTTTGTTAAAGAAGAGAATCCTTTGTCGTGTAAAGTTTCAAGATGTTTGTTTTTACGGCTCTAAAAGTGATAATCACTCTTAATTTATATTGTAACCTGAAGTGTGTAACTGGAATTCGAAGCATCGATTGATCGAAAAGACGACTTTTCAACCAGACTATTGCTCCTTAAGAGCAGATCATTTCATAATAGAAATACTTATAACTCAAAGTAACTATCGTCCTACAATCGGATAACTTGTACAAGCTATAACATTCAAAATACCGATCCCTCGCTTCCGTTATCGTAAAAGGTTAAATCGTAATATTAGCTAGATGAATAATATAACCATTATATTTGCAATAAAAGCTCATTGTTCCAGTGCATTCTAGATATTCTCAGGCGCAATTTGCAACAAGATTAAGGGTTTACTTACATCGCCGGTGGCTGCCTCACCTTAACCCTTGGTCTAACAAACATTAGATATCAGTTGGCTTCTTGTTACGGTCGCCGCATTCTATCGCGCTGGTAATTAATTGTGCACAATGCTTTACGCACAGGACCTAAGGTAAGCGAGCGAGCGAATGCGATGAACTTAACTGTCATGACGCTCGCTGCGTTTTGGTGCTTGTTTTTATATGAACACTGATTTTCGAAACATTGTAGCTTAAAGGCATTGTCGGTTACAAATAAAATGAGTTTTAGATACAATAGATCTCTTACAATTTGAAATTGGAGGTAATTTCAGTTTGAAGGATGTGATATAACATAATTATTATGTTATACGTATTGCTAATTATTTATAAATGTAGTTAGTAGTAAGTTAAATAGAAATCCTAATATGACATTTGTTATATCAAAGTAGAAGGTTCAAGGAAGTCAAACCATTTCTCGTTAATCTTAACGAGAAATGGTTACGTTACACGCTAAATTGTTATATCTATAACAATTACAGAAATAAGTAAGACGTAGGTTAATGGAGGGGTCTTACGAGGGGTCTACGGTAAAACTACACTCAATTCATTCTGTGCTAAAAAACAGTTACTTATTTAGCTTATAACTCGGATATTGTTACTCGCCGCCAGTGCGAAGAATACTTAACTAAGCTTTATTGCGTGTCGCTTGCGGGTGAAGTCGAGAGATACGAGCACAAGCGTCGAATTTATAAAACTTAACGGGAGTGCCTAGCATTTAGTTATTAAAGGTATAAAGGTGAGTAGCTTTGATTAGGAAATGCAACGGGCTTTGTTCAGAAACAGATCTCGCGATTAAATAGGTGTAGTATCTAATTTAACGATAATTAACTGAGAAAGTATAGGGATTACAAATGCGGAACTTGTTACTTAAAATTTATGGAAGAGTTTTTATTTGCACCTAAACTAGGTTGTACGGTAGGATTTAGTTGCCGATTCAGTAGCCTTTTTATATCAGCGTTGATACAAAAATACTAATGAAGGTCTATACAAAATTTTCCATTCAATATATTCTGATTCTAATTGTCACTTTATCTCCTGATATCAGAAGTGCCTGTGAGATGACTACATGACAACTACATACCACTAAATCCTTGAGTGGGGGTTAGAGGTTCCATAGATTTTTATTGTAGAATAGGCGAAAAATAAAGAGAAATTCCTTCAATTAGGTCCCCCTGTACCTTTTATTTCGCTGACCGTCCCTTTTGGATTTTCTCCTTAACATAGCTGTAATTTCATCAATAGATAGCTGGATCTGTTCATGTTCTTGACAAGTAGGTATAAATATGATTGACAGGAATAAACATGGTCATTCGCGCATTGATTATATAAAAAAACATACCAAGCCTCCAGATTTATGTTAGATACGGAAAAATATAATCATCCGCCCCGTAAAGGCACAGTCAACACCATAAATATGAAATAATTCCAGCCGTATAAATTTTAACTTAATAAAAGTAAAAAGTGCGAAGCGCAATAAAACCAATAAAGTAATGGAATAAAATGGAATGAAAATGCGCAGAATGTTCATCCGACGCGTTTCCTTTGCCTTACGCAGTTAAAATAATTTAATTCAAACCAACAATATGATACAGTTAAGGAAATTGTTAAAGTGCCTTTGGACGTGACAAAAACGAGCAGATACTCGCATTAATTACAAGAATAATCACTGGATCCCATGTAGGCACCGACACGTTTTTGTCACTCGACGAGCATGGTGTTGCTAGATTATAGCGTGGCGGGTCCCGATTTTTAGGTGGATTTATTTACTGTTATTTCAGTGATTTATCGTATTTTTGGGCCATTATCAAATACGAAAAGGCAAAGAGACTACATCATGTGTAGGCGGACTCATTATTATTTAAAAAAAATAATTGGTGGTTTGCAATAATATCAAGTTGTAGGTAGATTTTTTGGGGCTTAACAGTACAAAATTGACAGTGATCAAATATTAGGATATCTGGAAAATGTCGGTTCATATTATTGCTACCATTGTATAATAACAAATGATCGTCCTGAGAGTTTAAATAAATAAAGACAGAATTAAAATAAGATCGAATCATATACACACTATACTATGATATATTCATAGAAATGTAATATTTTTGACTAACATCGTATTCTGCGTCCAGACAAAAAGGCTCCGCATAACAATCACAGAAAGAAGCAATTTTGATTTTAATGTAAATCTTTTCTTCTACTTATTAATCTGGTAACACTGCAGAAGCATCCGATAATTGCTATACAGGCGTGCCGCGCGAGTGTGTGGCTGACGTTATTAAAATGTTGAGTTTATTTGTCGCTTATTGGCAACATCGGCTTTATAGTAATAAAGTGGGTATGCACGTCATTGTTTCACCATTTAGCTTAAGAGGATGATTGAGAGAGAGAGCTCTTGTATTTCGATCAGAGTCAACTTGACGACTTTACGCAAGACTTGTGGCACTAGCATTTTTTTTTATAAATATGAGGTAGCAAACGAGCAAGCACCCCACCTGATGGTACCTTAGTGGTTACTGCCGCCCATGGACATTTGTAAGCAACTTCATATAGAACACGGGTTCTATATGAAGTCTATCACAGATGCGTTGCTACACCAGAGATAGTCGCTTCACATAAAAGTGAGCCTCATACTAAAGTTTTGAACTAAGTAAGTCCTCATAATACTTACACACACATACACACACATACACGTCATACTTCAAGCATTATCGTTGAATACGTAGACAGAGTCCATTGATCCCGTTTTAAATACTCAGTAACCCGTTTTTACGAGACTGGGCTAGTCGTTTATCTGAGTTGCGTATTGTTGCGCAATCCCCACGAATCCTTTCAGCGTTGGCACTGTCTCTACAATTCCCTTACGACAAAACACTGCGGCTCGTAGCTAAAGCGGTATACAATTATATAGAGCCTCACTACGCTAAAACACACGATTCAGATGTACTTCATGTTTTAAGGACAAAATATCTGCCAAGATATTTTATTTAACCATACTTTTACTTTGATCTTTATACTAATATAAACAACACGTGGCTAAAACGCTAATACATGAGATTATATAACGTAAAGATATGAAGTATGTATATTTTCATCATAATTAAGACATACAATAAGACCTATACTAGTGAGTCTTTCAGTTATTGTGTAATATTTGTTTAATAATCCATAATTTATCTATGGAACTCACTGACATTTTTGTGCCGCTCCTATAATCCCATAAGAGGACATGTAGAGTCATTTAATTCGTCCAACTAATCGGTAATTTTATTACGTTTGCCAATAACGGCAACACGAAATAAATTATAAATAAGTACAAGACAATACTGAGATCTTATGCCTAGTGCCCAAACTGCAAGGCAAATACAGCACGCAACACATTTTTTAGTACGTAATCTTATGAACAGAGTTATCTGATGAGTTTTGATAACTTGCTACATTGTAATGTAAGTAATGAGGTAGATTTTTACTATGTACAGGATTGTTCGTAGGAAGAATCTTGTGTAGGTCCACTTTTTTGGCACCATCGCCATGCCTTAGCAATAAGATTCTACTATAGTAGGGTAAAAAGAAATTAAAATAACTTCAATTGTACTATTATTGATTGAACTTATTAACGCCGCATCGTCCGTTGCGTCGAGGGCTCTCCCCCTCCTCAAATAATCGCCGGTATCCAGTATCCAGTATGTACACATTTTCTCCCTTAGAGTAGCAGTGTTTACGGAGCTGTATTCTGCTTGTTACGGCAATCTTAAAGTATAGAAGATATCAGGTTGAGCTCCTGTTTTATTTGTATTTGGTTTATTTTTCTATAATTATTTACAGTCCAGATGAGATAAGAGAAGAAAAACATAAATTCTAAAGCTATACATATACAAAATCAATAATAGTAGAAATTGTAATTATAAGTAAAACAAACCGTCTAAAATGGCCGTGTGAGGCATGCTTCCCAAAACACTGGCGGCATTACCTTGCAGTACGGCGAGACATCTTTGTGCAAAGTAGCCTTCAGCCTTTTGGTCTTCGGAAGCTTATACAGGTCTGGCAAACAATTTTGACATGATTAAAAAAAATCTGTTTGGTCTAAGTCCTTGCGCTTCGACCACCTGTCATCATGTGAAATTCATCACTTTTCAAAACCAAACGAAAGAGACCAAACTCGAGGAGTTACCTAGTAGCCATTAAGGGGTTCTATTAACCATCACCTGACTCCATAATCAAGTCAGCTTAATGGTATTTCACTTTGTTCACTATTGTAT
>DWNE01009846.1:0-10664 GCA_018249875.1 Cecropterus toxeus
GAAAGTCCCATCAAAATCCGTCCAGCGGTTTAGGAGATTAGCCGGAACAAACAGACAGACAGACAGACAGACAGACAGACAAAAATTTTTTTAGTTGGTTTTTTGTTATGAGTATCATGTATATATTTATATGCATTTGGTAAAAATATGATATTTTGATATTACAAACAGACACTTCAATTTTATTTATATGTATAGATTGTATTACTAGCCTCAAAAATATACTAATCTCTCCGAAGTTGCATGTTTCAGCACTTTCACACTACTTATAAAATACATGGCATAAACAACAAACAATTTGTAAATAATACAATACAATTTACTTGTAAAGATGAAAATACTTCTTATCTTCAGTATCTTTTAGAAATTGATTAAAAACAAACACATCATCAATCTCCGAGAGCCTCGTAGGCACAAAACGTTTTAAATGATCCTACCTTTGACCAAAAAACCAGAGACATGTTCTCACAAGCCATTAAGGCCAACGGGATTTGTCGATAAAGGCAAACGGAGTCCTTTTCACTTAGAAAACGAGTTTCAATAACGTATTTGATAATTTCCGTTCGACGCTTAAAGGAAAAAGGTAAAAGGTCTGAGAAAATAAAACGGGCGTCTATTCTCGTATCATGTGACATTAAGAGTCATATTTTATGTATCTGGGTATCGCTTTTTGCATAAATTTTGTAAAATGTTGCCAATACAGTATGTTCTATATTTATAGCTATTGAGCACAGTCTGAACAATTTCTTTACCTTACAAGCAAAAACTGTATGCTTATTACTTTTGGTGCAAACGAGCTTTTTTGTAATATTATTTATTTTTACACAAATGCTAGAGAAATATGGTAATGTTGCAAATATCTAGTTCTTATACAATGTTTTATGTTAAATGAAAGTCCCGTTCCCATACGATTCAGTTTCTTCGAAGTGTGCGTTTTGTTAGTAATTTTCATATGAAGTGACCATCTCAGCCTTCCAAGCAGCAACGCGTCTGTGATTGACTTTGGATAGAACCCCTGGTCTATAGGAAGTCTCTTACAGATACCCATAGGCAGCGATTATTTACCATTGGATTTACATTTTAACATTTTTGTTTACAACTTCTATCTTATAAAAAATGTATTGAAATATGGAAATACTCAAGAACTATTTCATAAATATGATGACCCATAAATTTGTATCTCCTATTCTCTTAGACAACGTAAGTATAATTTATTTTGGTGTTAAATTTTATTTAAAAGTAAAAGGAAATGCAAATACTTTGTTTTAGTTAAGAATCGAACCAATAACATTAATTTTAGATATATCAGTTGTTATAACTTCTATATGAATTTTATTTTGCTTGCCTTGCACTTAAAGAAATTAGACAGGAACACACGTTTTTATAATACTTTTCGATACGTAAATATCGAGTACGAATTAGAACCGGACGGTTTGAAAATACTACCCATTCGCATTGAAACGAATCTGCTCGATTATCACCGTCCCTGATCGACTGGACCATCCGATAGGTTCAAGGATTTGTCCACATTAAATAATATAACGGATGTATTCGTAAATATTCCATATTTATTTAGGATTTCAAGAGCGTAGCTGTTTATTTGATATTTTCATTCAAAGAGTTCGTTTACTTGAACAGATAACCGTACTTTACTCGATACTTGCATGCGAACAATTTTCTAGTAAATTATACAATGTCGTTCATGGTGGCTACTCACGATGCATTTTAGTAGTGAGTTGTTAGTTGAAAAACTATTTTACAACTTAATTCCATTTTGTAACGTAATTTTTAGTTTTCTTTTTCTGTAATTTAATAAAAGAGCATTCGATTTAATGGTAAATCCTATCCTATTACTATAATGCAGCTCTTGCTACCCCTGAGGACTTTTTTAAAGTAGCAAACGGGCATGCAGTCCACCTGATGGTAAGTAGGTCCTGTACAGTAGGTAGCCTGACGGTAGTAGTACCGTCCATAGAAACCTGCAAGTAACTTCATATAGGACAGGGGTTCTATCTGAAGTCATTCTCAGGTGCCTTGCTACTCCCGAGGACTGACACAGTTGCCTAATATATATTTGAGACGGCACCACAGCCGAAATGCAAGAACTACTTCACACTAGAAATAGGTGAGGCCTCCCCGATCGAACTACATTGATTCAACCACTATCAAATGAATTGAAATTCCTCGATTGTAGAGTTACACTGGTTACATAGGACTGGGTAAAGCCGTTACCAGTGTATTTTATTGAGACTAGATATTCCGAATCAGCATTATTGCGAGTGCGTCAGAAGGAGTATAATGTTTTTCGGGCGTATGTATGTATGTTCGTTTGTACGTGTGTCAATTTTTTTGGCACGCACTATAGCTCAAACAGCTTGACGGATTGTGACTTATGACATATCATTTGGATCGTCAAAATTTGCAAAGTGACATAGGTTACATAATTTAAAAAAATGGCACCTAAAAATTAGGGACAATGGGCAGAGGGACAACTTTTTTATTATGGAGACATTATGGGTTTCAAATTAAAGGTAGTAAATAGACCATTCTAAAATATATGTCTTATAGTACCTATATTTGACTATTTTGAGAAATACACATACTAAGCGTTAATTTAGATAAATCATTATGAACGCAAAATCTTTTACGCAGTCACATTTTTTGTTTTACTATTTTAACAACGTTACTAGTTAGAAATTATTTTTAATCATATCTCAAAAAGGTAGTAATCTCCTATGTGTTCCGTCTCTAGTGGTACCATCGTCACACCTACTTTTGCTTAATATTAGTATTAAGCGTTGCTGTATTCCGAAGGAGTCATATTGACAATAACAGTATTAAGCGCTGCTGTATTCTGAGGGAACCATATTGACCATAGCAGTATTAAGCGCTGCTGTATTTTAAGGGAGACATATTGATTATAGCAGTATTACGCAGTACTATATTCTGAGGGCGACATAATTATCGATTATAGTAGTATTAAGCAGTGCTATATTCTGGTTTAAAGGGTGTACTGATTGAGGCATATTGATTAAACGTATGGTCGACTTCAGGTAGAATTATAATCCTATATGGGATAGATGGGTGGCCATTTACCGCTAAATTGACTTCACGTTCGCATGTTACTTCCAAAACATGAAAAAATATATGTATTTGTATGAAAGATATAATTAACTTACTTGACACTTGTCCATATTTTTTTTTGCTAATTTAATTATCAAAAATATTCTCCGAGTATACAATAGAATCTAAATAATTATTAAGAAGTGTATAATTTAATTTGAATGAGACTTGCATTAATTTGTGTTTATTAAATTCACGTGAAGTATTTTAATGCAGCTTCATGTATATTCATATGCGTTTTGCTATTTATTAACTAAAAGATAAATTAATATAATTACCTGACGTAGTATCTAATTAGACGATTACATGTTAATTAAAGTTGCATACACTGCATATATGTAGATACATATTAAAGATACAGAATGAGTGATTATGTACGTCACCGAAAATTACAGCTAGGTAGTGTAATAATTTGTGTTTAGTATGTGTTGGTAAACAGTATTTACATTGTATACACACTTTTTATTACATTATAATTTGGCCTCCAATAAACCGGGTATTCTTGACAGGGCCAAGCAGTATTTCTGCTTTATAAACAGAAGTTGCTATATGTAAAATAAGCTTCCTACTGGGGTTTTCCCGAAGTCGATGATTTAAGGCTCTTCAAGAACAGTGCTTACAGAAGGTTCCTTCAAAGCAGGCGTTACATTGGCAACTCCTCTGGCGTTGCAAATGCCCATAAGCGACGGCGGCCTTCTACCAGGTAACCTATCTGCCTCATAGTTAGGTATATAAGAATTAAAAAGAATGTTTCACATGGCAATATGTGCAATGTAATGAATCTAACTTATTAGACTAATTCACGGCAACGCTTATTATTGCTGTTCGTTATAAAACAAAAATTTCTATCAGCATGCAGTTCACCTAGCTGTAAGCGATTTCTCCTGCGAAAGGACATCTGTAAACAATTTCATATAGAACAGGGGTTTTATATTAAATCGATCACATGCGTTACTACTCCCGAGGACTATAATAGTTGCCACATATAAAAGTTAGTCGGCATCCACACCCTACCACCGAAACGCAAGTACTGCTTCACGCTAAAAAAATGAGCGGTGGTAGGTAATACTTACTACTACGAGGTAAAATAGTCAAAAGCCTTCTACTACCTTTCTGACTGAAATATCTATGAATCGCTTCTAATATAAATACAATTCTCTACTGAAATAAGTTTTTTACATTCTCTATGCGAAGATAAAACGAACCATTTCTTTATTATACTTCCTATTGTGTTTCCATTGCCTTGAGTGTACAGTGTTGATTTATGTACATACTATCTAAGATGTTAATGGAAAACATACCACTCGCGTCCATTAACGATTGTTATGAAGATAATGGGGGTTTTCTCGTAAAAGTATCGGTAATGCGTAGATAGCTAATATTGTACGAGACATAAGCTTCTGACGTAAATATCCACAAGATAACATTAAACCTTATATCCTGGAATTTATTATGGTATTTTTTTTCAACCCCAAATGTTTATTCAAACATGAGAGTATAATAGGATAAATTATTTATGTGTTTATCTGATACGGTTGTACAGTTAAGCTCATTTAGATGTGACTTTAAATCCACAAATAAAATACTTTATTTTTTATAGCAGACACTGTGGGCGCAACGCTGGGATATGTAGGATTTTTACCGCACTAAAGCTCTCCTCATCGGTGGCCATCCTCCGTACTATGAAGAGGACTCCGGAATCTTCTTAGGAACCCAACCGAAGTCCTCTTGCGTCACCCTATTTGGCTCTATCCAGATGACGGCTAGACCTAACGCACCTTCTGGGTTTTACGACGGCATGCGACCACATATATCGCCGTTCTTCCTAGAGTCGCCTAGCTAGACGGTTAGAGGTCCCACTCTTGCTGCCTGCAACCCCAGAAGAAACTTTTAGTCGCATTTTACGAAAGATGGGAGATACTGTAGCCCTATTCTAATTCCAAAACAGGGACGCGATCAAATGAATTGGCGACAGTAGCAACTGAACACCGCTATACTGCGCTCCCAATTTGTAACTTCAGTTACAAAAAGGAAAAATGGTTACAACACACGACGTCTAAAACTTTCCATTCATCTGTTGTAAAATTTAAAACCCACAGAGCGTCGTACGGAAATTTACCGGCAAAATACCGGTACAGTGAAATACTGTAACATGCACCGGTTTTAGTACGACTCTCAAAGCAGAATTTTAGCGTTCGTACTTCATGTTTGTTGAACTTTCAAATGCGACCCTTTAATTATTAAATAGGTTTGTATATATTTACTCGCCTGATGGATTTGTAACTTTGTTTCCATGGTAGCGGCAGTGGTCCACATTGAATTTCAAAAATAGCGTTTAATGTGTTTTTCAAGGCATCGCGTATTGTATCACAAAATCAAATTTACGACAAAAATGTATAAATAAATAAAATTCATTTTAATATACAACTTTTTTCATTTAGTTATATGATAAGTATAATTTAACATATTTTTGTATGATATAAAAACCGTCACGCTTTTTGGGTTTATAAGAAAATAAATTTATATAAAAAGTATTTTTAAAAACAAGTTTTTTTCCGTACTGTACTGAATTCTACAAATTAAGCTCTTTCACTTGATACCCATATTGGGTGGGTTGAACAAAAGTATGTGTTCCGCCATTTTGTTGCGGCGGCCATCATAGAATTACAAGAATATTGATTACAAATAATTGCATTGTCATCGGAACTTAATGTGTGTTCTAAATATCAGCTCAATTGGACACTGAGAAGTGGGTTAAATTCAGCTTGCAAGATTTGACCCAAACATACATACAAACATTGCAAGTTAAATAAAAGCTTTTAAAAATATGGAATAATAATAATCTTACTCTGATACTTTAATTTAGGTAAATAACAAAATTAGATTAATAATAAGACCAACAAATATTTTCATTCTAATTTATGTTTCGTTTATTTTTTTTTCTGTTCTATTACGCATAATTATTACAAAAAGAACGTTCAAATCATAATCTAGATAAAATCTAATAAAATTAAGAATTTCTTGACTGTATTTTACTACGCATTATTATTGAAAATAAGGTTTTGTGTGAAATAATGATAAATTAGGTATTTTACTAACCAAGCATAAAAGTTTCCGTTAGGAAATTTAAAACCCTCGCAGCGTCGTACGGAACTTTACCGGTAAACTGCAGGTGCTGTGTAATGCACTACATGCGCCAGTTTTAGTGCTCGCTTGTGTACGATTTCAGTTTGGCATTGTGCATGATACTTGAATTCGTCTTGGATTCGAATTGTTGATAAGCCCGCTGAGTTTCTTGCCGGAGCTGAGTTGTATTCCGATCCGGTAAATGTGGATATTATTAGGGACTTTCCTTAACAAAATGTAGAAACCGTCTTCTATGCAACATAAAGTAAAAAAAATATTGAAATATGTGACAAACCACATAAGTGTAAAAATAATATCACTGACAATTTAAAAGTGTCCCCGTAAGCCTACCAAAAAAAAAACATTTCTATACTAAGTTGAATGATAGTTATACTATACATATCATTTATTAAAAAGATAAACGACACAAATTTACTTTATGTAAAACCTGATAAGACATTTAGTTGCACAATAACCTCGATTATTATTTCGGCAGGTAATTATAATTTCAATAAAAAAACATATTTATTAAGCATATATAAAAAACATCAACGAAGAAAAATAACCACTTGAAAACAGTTTAACATAGAAATTAAAACGAAAATTCATTTATTCATGCTAGAGGTCGTATTTAAATACGGATAATTTTGACACAGTCTTCATAAATCATAATTATCCTCGTCGAATTGAGGCCTTTAAAAAAACAATGATTAATATTTTTTACAGTTTAGCGTAATATTATTATTTACGTCTTTATCCAATGAATATTAAGAAACAAAGACGAGTGAGACCTAACCTTCCAATATGTTAATTATAAATGCATGTTTTCTCTTACCACTACGCTCTTTATAAACAAGAATTATCTCTAAAATTAACGAGAAATATAATCCATTTTATATCCAATCATTCAAACAACGGAATAAAGTGGATTATACAAAACGCAATATGTTTTGCTGTCGTACTATTTGCCAATGTCTGTCATTCTAAATTGAAAGTAATAAAAAACGGAAAACGGAATAAATTAGTCATGTGTGTCTGTCCGTTCGTCTGTCTGTCTGTCCGTATGTCACAGCCACTTTATTCGGAAACTATTAAGACTATAAAGTTGAAACTTGGTAGGTAAGTGTATTCTGTTAATCGCTTTGCGAATTATGTACAAAAATAAAAGTATATTTAATTTAGGGGGCGGGGGCTCCCCATAGGTGGAACTGAAACTCAAAATATGTTTTTCATCTTACATACACGTTTGGGGTATCTATAAGAAGGTCTTCAAAAATGTCATTGAGGTTTCTAAAACCATTTTTTCCTAAAGTCGTTAGGTTGAGAGAGAAAGAAAATTGGTTGACAGTTTTTGAGATACAGCACTTTTTCAAAAACCGAATAACATAACTTTGTAATTGCATACAAACTCTATGAAAAACAAACTTACGTTGGTAGTTGGAAAACAGATCAACCTTTTTTTTTCACAACAGAATTATATTTTCTTTTTAAGATTTGTGCATGATAATCCTACGGAACCCTTCGCCTGCGAGTCCGAATTGCACTTAGCCGATTTTTATATGATTGAAATAACAAACGAGTATGTTGTCTACCTGATACCATTGCCGCCCATGAATATCGGTAAGCAACTTCATACAGAACAGGGATTCTATCTAAAGTCAATCTCAAATGGGTAGTTAATTTCGGGGATTAAGATGGTCGTGTCATAGAAGAGTAAGCCGGCGACAACACCACATATTTATGTATCCTTTTTACCCGATTACGGCGAAGCAAAAGGAGGGTTATGATTTTGACCTGTATCTGGGTATGGATGTTCATCTATTCCCTCGTAACTTCTAAACTAGTAACTTTTATCACTAGTAGTGATAAAAGTTACTAGTTTAGAATATATAGTTTGGTATACATAGATTTAAATTATATTTCAGACAATACCAGCAACCTAAAATCATACACAATTATTATTTGGTTTTGATCTAAAGCGTGGTTTGAAGCAATCTCACTGTAGGATTACAACAAAATAAAATAGAAGACGAATCGTGATAGTGCACGTTGGAGTGCATTTCGCGGTACCGGCAGGTAAAGTTCCAGGATTTTAAATTTTGCAACGGAAAGTTTTATGTATGCGTTTTATCCCTGTCTGCTTTCGACGGGAAAAAATATTTCAAACTCAACATTTCAACTAAGGCTTTTGAACCTCTTTTGAAATTAATTTTGTATAATATGATTATATGTAATGTACGAGACCGAACGGGTTCGGTCGGGGAGGTACTACCGCCACGTCTATTTCTGGCGTGAAGCAGTTCATGCGTTTCAGTTGCAGTCTTTACAGTAGCATCGCATCTTGGTTGACTTCAGACAGAACTCGTTATATATGAAGTTAGTTACAGATGTTCATGAGCAGTAACCACTTATCATCAAGTGGACTGCATGCCAGTTTGCACTTCATTCATATAAAAAAATGGACTTATGACTCCATCCGCTAGTTAATACAGCTGTTATTGTTATCCTTGCTCATGGATATGAAGATATTGTTATAAATTTTTTAAAAGAAAATAATTTAATTATTAAGGAAATACATTAATTAACTTTAAACAAAAACTAGCAATCAAATTTAAAATAGTATGTTGAAATAAAAAGTTTTTCCCACTAACATTTCAAACAAATAGAACGCATTCATACTAAAACTTTTCATTGCAAAATTTCAAATCCTTCAACTTCGCCTGCCGTGAATGTGAAATGGTCTTTGACAAGCATTGACAATCACTGTACCTATTAGTTTTTTTACTTATCAGATCAATGAGTACGATTTATTACGTTTCCTCAAAACAATAATTGTTATAGTTTTGAAAATGTACTAAAGTGACAGTGTCTGTATCACTAGACCAGCTGTACACGCCGGTTTCACAATTTATATATAAGAAAACGATAAAGAAACAAACAATAGTCTTTCTCAATAAATGGAATATTGTCCCTTATGTTGGTAATAAAACAATTCAGGTGGAGACACCGCCATCTGAGAGGCAACGCTAGCTCAGTGAAATAAATAAAGACAGTTTGCCATTACTGCTATCTACGATGGATTTCGAAAACATGCTTAATGTATAAGTTAAAACTTAAATACTTAATCGGCTCCCAAGACATCCGTGGGAAGAAAGGGTTAACTTATTATTAGGACTAACCGTAAAGCACAACAATCGTAAATGATCATTTATTAAAATTAGACTTACTACTCAATTAACTAAATTAGACTAACCGTAAATTTAGTATATTTTAGTCTATTAATACTTAATTAGACTAACCGTAAAGTACGACAATCGTAAATGATCATTTATTTAAATTAGACTTACTACTTATTTAAGTTCAAACGGAACATTTGCAAGTAATCATAAATAAGGATGTAATAACGAAACCGTAACAAATAAACATTAATGCCACTATTAGATAATTTACATTGTAAGCATGTTCAAAACTTTGAGGCATTAAAATTTTACGACCACCCTACGTTTGTTTAATGCTTATCAACATTTATGAATTTCGTGCTACTATGGAAACAAACGTTGAAATATAAGTGCCCGTGAATAATGTGGCAAGATAGGGGCCTCCTCTCTGTCTTAAAAATAAAGGGGATTCCCTAAGTAATAAAAAAATGCTTTCTACACTCATAGCTCCACACTATGATCTCTCCTGTGTCATGGCTGCTATGGATAAACACAAAGACGAATACACAAACACTCAGACCCAGAAGAGAAATCTAAATTCACCATTCAGATGTCTGTCTGACCGGGGATCGAACCTGGAACCCACTGCGGGTCAAACCGGTATGGTGACCCCGCCACGCGGGTCGTCTAAATATAGGCGAGAAAGGAAAAATTCTTTAAACGAGAGAAATTTTTTGACTTTTTTATTGACAATTATGTCAATGATTGAATGATATTGTGAATGATGAGTTGAGATTTCTGTTCTGGGTCTGGGTGTTTATGTATGTATTCGTCTTTGTGTGTCCATGGCACTCACGACACAGGAGAAAATCCTTCTGCGGGGCTATGAATGTAGAAAGCGTTTACGTTTATGTTAATTTTCGGAGCCTAATTATACTGAAACCTCTAATAGACCAGACTTTTTTGCCGACCGCCAATATTATAATTTCTCTTAGAATAACAATTAGTAATGAAGCCTCAAACCCGTATCCGCGAGTACAATTTAAAACTAAATATATGCAAGATAAAGTTGCAACACATCCTCATCCTGCCCAGACTGAAGACGTTTTTAATTTTTATAATTGCGAAACCGTACTGATCGGTACATCTGATATTTCCGCATCAGATAAATTGTAGCACGCGTCCTTGAAGATGAGCTACTGGTTTCTTTCTTGGAAGTTTTATAAAGGCACACATTGGTGCTTGGCCTGAATAAAC
>DWNE01009847.1:0-10664 GCA_018249875.1 Cecropterus toxeus
TTAGGCCTTAACCTGTTGCAGGAAAAGACCGTACTCAGATGTTGGATATATATGAACAGAGTAAAAGTACTATACGGTTGTAATTTGCAGTTTGCAGTATATAAGATACTTAGCCAAGGATAATCTTAAAGATTGACGTTACGACAATGTAGACATAGAATGTAGTTTAGCCTACCACATACATACAGTTCTTATGTCGATCAGAGTTGTGTACTTGTACGATTTCCTGATAATCAAACAGCTTAGTCAATTTCGTCGCATAATGCGCATACAATCTAATCATTATAGATGTATGTACTACTTTTCTAATTTTGCCTATTAATCGGTCATTTGTAAATAGTTGCGGTTCGATTGCTTGGTGGAGGCAATATATTTAAATGCCGGCCGAAGGTTGTACAACTATTTATTCAAACGTGATTGAAGAGTTATTTTTTTGTCGCGTCAACTTGATAGTTTCTACTTGATTTTACGCGGATTTAAATAAATATATGTACATATACTTTAGTATAAAAAAAAAACTATAAAAAATAGTAATAAAAAAAAAAGAAAGTAAATATAAAGAAATAGAAACCTAAAATTAAACAGTTGTTCGACTAAAAGTTGTAGTACTACTTGGTATTACGCGGATCTAGGTAAATATTCATATACTTTTAAACTAAATTAAACTGTTGTTCGACTAAAAGTTATCTGAAAAACAGAGGTCTACTATTTTTCGAAATTATTTCTCGCATTTCCTGGAACATCTTTTTAATATATTTTTGCTTTTCCCACGAGACATGTAAAAGATTTCCTTTTGTTTTAGGAAGGAAGTTATATTTTTTGTCATACAAACTGATGTTAAGGAAAATCGTGGGACCTCGACCTTGAATATGATAACTGATTTACAAAGTAAGCAATTGAAGGATTTATAATTTCTTATAGTTTTTAATATATATTTTGTTTGTTTTGTTTTTAATTTTAAGATATTTATTCAATTCGTTCGAGCAGTGATAGCCTAATGGTTGAAGCTCGGTCTTTCAATCGAGGGTCCGATTCGAATCCCAGACACGCACCACTGATTTTTCTAAAATGATATGCGTGTCAGAAATTAATTATCACTTCTTTATGGTGACGAAAAACATCGTGAGGAAACCTGCACATCTGAGAGTTCTCTAAAAAAAAGAGTTCTCAAAGGTGTGTGTGAAGTCTACCAACTCGCACTTGGCCAGCGCGGTGGACTATGACCTAAAACTTTCTCATTCTGAGAGAAGATCCGCGCCCAGCAGTGGGACAATAATGGGTTGATGATGATGATGATTCAATTTATATATAATATAAATATTGTACATAGCTCAAATACAGGTTCAGTTGGGATCATTCAATTTTTCGGTTTTGCGCTTGAAAACGCGCGATGGTGACAATTGAGGAATCTATTTGTAAATCTCGCTAATAATAATATAACGGAGAATAAATCGACAACAGATAAATGTTTTTATAAACTCAATAAACATTAAAGCATATTAATTTTCTTTTGGAATTTTTAATTCAGTTTGCTTTTGAATCGGTTAAAATAAATAAATATAGGTCAAATAGATATACCCATGTTTCATTTTGGGTCAGAAATTAATGGCCATGTGACACTTGCCTGACCATACGTAACTTAATTTCGTGCCTCCGTGCTTCAGGAAGCAGCTTAGGCCGTAGGTACGACGAACTTAGAAATTTTATAAAATAACTATAAAAAGGAAGAGATTCTCAATAGGACTGTATTTTTACATTTATGATTATGACATTAATGAACCGATTTGGAAAAATCACAGTATATATATATACTAACTAAATAATGTAAATCGCAGTTATAAAACTATTCTGTTTATAAGAAGTAAGTAAGCGACATTTAACTCTGTTGTTATTAGGCCAAAATGGCAAATTTGTGGGCAACCTCAGCTAAACCTATGATCTTGTGGGGGGTTGATTACTAGTGTCAATGGACGGCAGTTAAAATTTACCATCAGGTTGACTGCATGCTCGTTTGCTAGTTCTATATTATATATTTCAAATGTATTTTACAATTCATTTGCGGCGTTTACAATCTGTTTACACAAATACAAGTAGATACACGAACGATTGGAATTTCCACGCAAGTTGTGACCTTATCAAATTGTATTCCTGTCACAACAAATTACTTGTAATGATGACTGCTGAAATTGCGTACCCTTTGATTCACTGATCCCTTTGCGTGTATACGTGACATGATCGACATGATATGCTATGATACGACGTGATATTTTGGATAAGGTAAGGAAGTTACTTTATATCGACCAATAACGATATATCGTCGCTAAATCGAAACGATACTGATACGATATTTCCTTGAAAATTTCAATTTATAACCTATCGGTACTGATATCGGTGACGACCTTGAAAAATCAAATTGGAGTGTAGTAAATTGGTATGTTATGTACATTCGTGACGTAATTATTAAATGAAGAAATATTATAATAAACAAGATATGTCATAAATGACAAACACAGATGCCAGATGTGATAATAATTGGCATTTAATAAGCATTAAAAATACTTGTTTGAAGTTATGTGACTTATTTTTCCGGTTTTATAGAAAAACGGCTTGCCGTGGTACCAATACAAGTTACTAACAATTTATATATATCTTATCGTTTGGTGAAAAAGCTGTTAAGCAGTTTTGTACATATCAGTGATCTGGAATCGGTCTTTATGTTAACTGCGAACTTTATCGTGTCGGTGAATGTAATAACCCTTTAAGACCTTTACCCAAGAGATTTTCATAGAATACGGCCGAGGATCCTCTACGTGTTTCATGCGATATGTTCGTAATAGATAGAAACTCATTCATATATACGAATGAAAGATCTCTTTGTACATTTTTAAAGGTAGAAGAACCACCACCAGACATCTGTGTGCCCAATAAAACCAGTGTTATGCATATGCTGTGTACTGGTCTGAAGGGTATGGGATATCCAATGCGTATCCAAGGCGTTCCAACTTAGTTCTAGGGAATAGCAACGCATCTGTGGCTATCCTCGAGCTGTTAACTGTATACAAATAAGATTAGACTCTCTAATCATATTTGTATACATTTAATATATTATACCTAATAAAATATATTTCATGATGACCATGGGCATAGTGGCCATTTTACGATTTTTTTCTTATTCCAAATCGTACAAAAACATCGAATAATTGAAAAAAATGTTTGTAGCGCTAAGAATAATTAACAATACAAATTTCGATGACAAACCGACGATTTGTAATAAATATTTTTGGTTTGTGTCTTCGCAATAGCATTAAAACCATTAAATAACTACTGATGTGTTTATAGTCCTAATCTTATTTTCACATTTAGTCTTTGTTTCATTAAAATCCTAAAGCTATACATATGTGTAATAAAGTTTTATAATTTAAAATAAAACTATATTTCATTTTTTTAAGCGAGGCCGACATCGCGGGGCATATTTATTCTTAGTATTTAAAATCTCTCGCATTCATTCGTCTACTGGTAAAAATCTTAAAATCTAAAAATAATACAACTATTACGTTTCTAACCGCTGACGCGAAAGTAGGAATGGTATAAATTTAATGCCTGTCTACACCGGATTTTTTAATCGTAGCTCTGAAACGAGACATTTAAATGAAATGCGATATTTTAATCAAAAGCCGTTTTTATAACGGCAACTTGCAGCTTTTATTTATATAAATCCGTAAAGCTGTTTTAAAATTAGCTTTAGTTAATTATGAGTAATCAGCTTTAAAAAAAAACACGCTTTCTACACTCATAGCCCCACACTAGGAGTTTCTCCTGTGTCGTGGGTGCCATGGACACACAAACATGAATACACAAACACCCAGACCCCGAACAGAAATCTAAACTCACCATTCATATTTCTGTCTGGCCGGGAATCGAACCCGGAACCCACTGCGCGTCAGACCGATATAGTGACTGCTCGGCCACGCGGGTCTTCTAAGGAAGTTTTGACTTGAATAATTCATTTAATTATTTTGTTTATGACGTTACATAGGTAATATAGCTTTATTTACTATTTATAACTTTATTAACTACATTAACATACAACATTATATAAAACGTATCTTTTGTCGTGATACCTACTGTCACGTAACATTGGCTGATATTAGCTCAACCTCATCCACCCCTAAATGCACAAGAACCTAAACCTATCTGGTCACATTCTGAAACCATAACAGCTAAGCAAAAGCTATAACATAATCGACCTATAGCAACGTTGAAACCAACTTAGATAGATAAGTTTGTTTGAGTGGGTTCCGGGTTCGATCCCCGGCCAGACAGACATCTGAATGATGAATCTAGATTTCTGTTCTGGGTCTACGTGTATTCCTCTTGGTATGTGTTCACGGCATCCACGACGGAGAAAATCCTAGAGTTGGAGTCCTGGAGCTATGAATGTAGAAAGCATTATTTTATAAGAAACTATTTAAACCAATAAGGTGCTAAGCGTATTATTTCATTTTCTCCTAACCAAAGCTTTGAAGGAATTCTCACCAGCCCTGTGATCCGGAAACTTCCTCCAAGCGTTGCCCTGATACAATAAAACATTACGTAATTATGCACTTCGGTACTATGATACACGATCACCTCTATCCGACACGGATTCTCAATACCGGGTATTATACACCTGTTACACCACCAGCGATTATGTGCAAGCGGTAAATTTTCACAAAAGAAAATGGACATGAAATATAAGATGTTAATAAAATTTCATCGCATTTTTAATTACAATGTAAACAATTAAACGACTGAGAAATCATTATAATATTTTATTTTTGTTTCTCGGTGTTAGTATCCGGTGTCACTATAAAAGAAGAAAAAATAAGATAAATTAAAAGGCCTACGGAGAGGCCTCTATAAAATAAATTGCGTTTCTTTTTATTTATTTTTTGTTTTGTACTTGGTTCATTTGTGTTCTGTCTTCTTCTTTCACTTGTGTTCTGACTTTGTCTTCTACGGCGTAAATTCTATTAAGTTACTTACAGAATAATAAGCTAAACACACAAGTTACATGCTCTATCAATAAATTTAACAAGTCTCGAAGAACACAATAATATTATCTCAATAGATTTCTCTCACCATAATTGCAATAAGATACAACGCTATAAAATAAGACTCTACAAGAATACTTTTTAAGCAATGATTTATTTCGGGTCCTTTTCAATTATCGGGTCTCCGCCAAAAGTTAATAATCGCACCTCTCCTCCACACCTCCTTCCCCTCGCCTCTCCTCAACTCACCCCCTTGTCACCACACCTCCACACATTAAAGCGTCTCACCACTGCTCCGTTACAAAGAACATCAAATTGTATCGCAATCAAAGTGCATCTCGAAATCCATTTGATTTATAAGCCGCATTCGAGCCTCGCTATACTCAATAGCTTCTCGGCACCAGTGAAGCAGGTACCTTAATCCCTTGTTGTGAGAATGGCAGGTATTTCATAAAGCCAAGCTCTGCCCGGAGCACTGGTGTATCAATCAGATTAAAATATATTCTGTCTCAGCGCTGGTTTCCTTCATACAAACTTGTTTGATAGCGTGCAGAATTCAATATAATATCAACCTTGTTGTTGTTTTCATAAAAACTAAGTACATCGACTAAATATTGTGATTCCTTTCTGCATATAAGCTTTTGCGTTCATTTGATACGCCGTAATTCTTAAGTGTTTGTTTAGGTATTTAGATTAGGTTGAATACATAGATGGTAAGACTATCCAAAGATATCGTAAAGCAGAAAATATAAAATCCACAGTCGAAAAAAAAGATAAGGCAAAAATTTATGTTTGAAGCTCACTCATTCTAGGAATGTCTAGGAATTACTGAAATCCAATCTATATTTGCTAGTTTTTTAATATAAAGTCTACCATAAATGGCTTAAATGATGAAGTAGAAATAAAACTAAATAAAAAAGTCGGAAATCATTTTTACACAAATACCAATGTAAGGTTTTACAGATATCAATAGGCATTGATTAAATATCAGGTGGACTGCAGCTCGTTTGTTCATTCAATTTTACAAAACCACATTACCACTCGCACGACCTATAATACAGTAACAGATAATCTTGGTAGTATTTCAACCATATACGGAGACGGAGACATTACATTATATTTTTGTTGTCGATTTTAGTATGACCACAGACCAAAGGGAGCCGTTTTACTTGTCCAACAGATACATATTATTTACAGACACCATAACTTGAGTGAACAAAGGTGTCACAGAACTACAATGGGATATATTAAGTTTATTCGGTACATAAACAGTTACTGTAAAGCCGGCGCCAGACATGTGACTGAAATGACAAATTTTGTGAGAAAAGTTTTCAAAGAAGTGATTCTTTGAAAACTTTTCTCACAAGATTGGTCATATTGTTGTACCTGTGAGATACACGTTTAAAACTTTCATCACTCCTATGAGCTCACAGCTTCCAAACAGACTTCAAACTTGGTCGACGATTAGGTCCATGACCTTTGCTTATATTATTTATGTGCAAGTAAATTCGATAATACAAGGTTTTGAAAAGTAGTGTTTAATTTGGATCCCGGCGTCTTAGATGTTATTTCGATTTTTATGCCCGTTACGTTTCGGATCCCCTATGTATGGCTCTCCGAGCAACAACTTTATAAACTCGGAAACGCTCGTTTGGTTCTTTTTACGCGCGACAGCCTTCCGCGTTGACGCTCACGCATCTGAATTAAAAACATTTGGTGTTTTATCCCTTTGATGTGCGTTCCAAAACCGACACGGAACGGTAAAACGTAGCGTTGCCGTTCCGATTTTGTTGGCCATTTCAAAGCTTAAGTGATCAAATATGTGACAATAGTATCAAATGTCCGGGCTATACATGTGAAAACTTGATTTGATCACTTCTGTAAGCACACGTCTGGCGCCGGCATAATAAGTCGTATGTGCTTAAATTAAACTACAAAGGATTTAAGTAAAATGTGATTATGGGAGGGAAATATGATATTTTAATGCATTATGGTAGATATAACTTTGTGAAAACAATATTATCAAATCAAATTAGTTGTAGTATGTCCCTTTGTGGTTCGATTTCAACAGCGCCACTGCTAACTCATTTTCTGCCTACGGTACGGTGTTGGGACTTCTTACCCTCTTAGCCTGTTATATACCACGACCTTATATGGGGGGCATATAGGGGGATGCATATGGGGGGAGGTGAGGACTTTAAGAGTCTCGCCGGTACCTTAACATTAATTGACATCATTATAATATTAATCTAAATATAATATAGAAACGCTACTAATAGCCGTATTAACATATTGGTCCGTGCCATTTCAATTTAGTACTCAGCAGTAAAAAATGAATATGTAGCCAAACCAAGTCAGACTCTGACCTTATCTGGTCCGGGGGTTGGTCACAGGTGTCCATGGGTACTAGCCACCTACTATCAGGTTGACTGAATCCTCGTTTGCTATTTTTATAATATGTGTAAAAAAACTATCGAACTCCATTATAGAACATAATCCAGGGAATCTATCATAACATTACCAAATATACCTACCATATAAATAAATACCTAACGGATCTTTAATAATCTTTATATTTAAATTTATATAAATAAAAAAACAAGTAGCAACAATTGATCATAGAACATCGTTCAAGCGATAAAGCTTACATGTAAAAAGTGTCTTAAAAAACAACTTCTTAAACCTAAGCCATAAAATTCCACAGAAACAGTTACCTAATACATCTGATAAAAAAATTCCGTTATCCTTGCAGCTAAAGATTTATTTGCAGTACAATCCCAAGCAATTTAAATACTTCCAATACCTTATTGATTCCTAAAACAACTGTAACGCAAAAGCAATGAAGATGATAACTCGCGCGTACAAGCAGACGTGATCGCATTTGTACGACCATTGTCATCGGCCGATAGCATCCGAACGGAGCCGAATACTCCCGATACGCATCTCCAACCGCCGCGCATGACACAGATAATCTAAACCACCCGCTGCGCCCACAGATATTATATAGCCAACTTAATAAATGCCCATTAAAATAAATTGTTTGGCATTGTTAGCTTCCGAGTAGTTCCGAGTCGCGTGCTCCTACGGTCTGATTGCATACCTTTTATTAGCGATCGTACGATAACATATGAATGGTAATATATGTCTTGGATGTAAGGATAGTCATGCCTTTTATTACACTAGATAAATTATTTTGGTCTTAATTATTATTCGTTTTATTAGTTTTAATTTAAAATACCCTTTAATGTGAAAGTCATATATAACTAGCTGAAGCTACCCGTGCTTCGCTACGGAACATAAACATCGTCGCCATGTTTAATGGGTGTGAACCATCGTATACGAAAGTAACAGACTCAAAAATGGTTTAGCGCGCAGCTGTCAAAATGACAGTTAATATCCGTCCATAGACAACGTTATTGAGCTCGTCTCTGGCTAGACTGCCCGAGAGATTGCGATCTGCCGCGTGCCATAGGAATGAACAAAAAATATTACCGGATGACTGCCTGGACAGTGTTTGCAAAAGTATCAAAAAGAAATAAACGTTTATAACTAATATACATATATATAATATAAGAAGAAGCAAACAACAAGAAGCAAACAACGACGTTATTTGCAGAAGTTTAAAAAAATAAGGGGCTTCAAAACCTATGTGCTTAAGTTTGGGAATCTAAACAGTGGCAAAAATATAGAATTACTTGGACCTGACCCCAATAAAAGGAAAAATTATATATCGGAGTCCGTCTAGACCGTGATCCTTGATCCTTGATCACGGATCAAGGATCAAGGATTTTGGTATTAAGCTGGATAGTAATCACGGGATTAAGCTGGGATTTATACCTGGAGAGGGTTCTCAACGAAAATTCTAGATCCTCCAAAGTCACCTCATATACTAGTGTGATGATTTTGGAAGATCGAGATTTTTTTATGAACCTGTGTAAAACCGTGGGGAACTGCTAGTTTATTATGTGAGTAGTCTTTAATATTTTTCCTACCGCAATACCACTCTACTAATTAAACAAAAGCTCAAAGCTTACGTGTCAACAGAAGTTTGAGGACCAATGGAAATAGTAGGTTATTGACACGGTATTTTAAAATGGCTCTCAAACGTTTTGAATAATGTTATTATAACAGAGATGTACTGTGACGGTTTATTCTTAAAATCGGTTACTCGGCTGTATCGTATTACGGTATAATTTTTTATACCATCACGAACTGGATGAGTTTCGGGCACGTGTACCAATCATCGTGCATAATACAAACTGAAACTTAGATTATGTTGAAATATTCCCTTGATACCGTAATGTATGGATGATTTTAGGTCGCTGGTATTTGCCAAAGAACAATTTAAATCGTTGAGTACTGGCAATAGCTACAGGTGAAAATATATAGAAACCTCCTTCTTCAGTGCATTTTTTTTAAAGAATGAAGTAGCTCTGAGCATGCAGTCCACCTGATGGTAAGTGATTGCTGCCGCCCATAGATTTCTGTAAGCAACTTCATAAGGATAGGCATTCTATCTGAAGTCGATCACAGATGCGTTGCTACTTCCGAAAACTAAGACGGTCGCCTCATACGTAAGTGCGCGGGTCACCACACCCTTCCACCGAAACGCAAGAGGGCTTCCCCGGTCGAACATTGGTTCTCCCACCTAGAAAATTATTTGGCGACCGGTCAGCCCGTTGGACTTTACACTTCAACACCTAAATAAAAATTTTTGCTCACTAGAGACCTCAAAAAGTTAAACGGGCATATTTTTATTATGAAACACAAAAAAAATGCAGAAACACCCAGACCCAGAACATAAATCTAAATCAGATATCCGTTCGGCCAAGAATCGAATCCGGAAACCTCAACGTATCAGACCAAAAGGCGTAAGCAAGTAATATTTTAAAAAACTAAAGCCAAAAGACACTAAACTATGTTATAAATTTACAAAAAACTATTGAATACATAGACTAAAAACGAAACAGTATCTTAAACCACATAATTATTTGTTATATATTATGATGAAAACGTTTGAATATTCAGTTAAATCATTGCGGACAGGTCATAATTTAAGTATGTTTTACAATTAGTCAAAAATTCTAGACAACACCAATATGTATGAATACTATTATGCCTTGCCTAAAGGAATGCAGCGCCACTGAGGTCTGAATTGAATTAAAGGAATTTAGAACTTAAAAAAAAAAATATTAATACTACTATTTAATGTATCAAAAATCTGCGCAAAGGCGAGGAATTACTTATTTCAGTAGAAGGTTTTTTTTTTGACTACAAATAATTCCTGAAATTAGCAGAAGCTAAAAGATGTGAAAAAATCAGAGATTAACTGCCTTTTTGGGGTTCCGAAAGCAAAGGGTAAAAACGGAACCCTATTACTAAGATATCGCTATCGATTTATTTTATTATGTTTTCGATATTTGTCGTTATAGCAGCAACTCTAATTACAGCAACATGATCTGTAAAAATTTCAACTTTTTTATTATTTTGGTTTATGCAATATAGCTTGGTGACAGATAGACAGACAGACGAACTGACGGACAGCGGATTCTTCGTAATAGGGTACCGTTTTTACATTTTAGGTACGGAACCGTTAAAACCGAATAAATAAATTTAAGAGGGGCTCCTATA
>DWNE01009848.1:0-10663 GCA_018249875.1 Cecropterus toxeus
GTATTTTATGTGTATCAAAGAATTTATTAACTGAACTTTATTTGAAAAATCATTTTCATGCAAATACCCAATTGCTTCATTTACCAAATAGAAAGTGCCTATAAAATCTATTAGTTTTATTACAATTTAGGCTTCCTCTAAATTTGTATTTGATAAATACTTTAACCTGTATTTAATTCGTAGTTTTTGACGATTCTAATGGATCGTTAGATTTAAACAACTCTTTTTATCAATTTAGTTTACATTGCCCAACCTTTTATTATATTTTTATTACCTTGACTGTCTGTCACAATATCACTTGAAATACTCGTGTGAAGAACGAATGTTGACCACAAATGTGTAAATCTATTCAACCTTTTAACTTTGGGAACCTCGCATCCTTTACAATTTACATAAACATTGTTTTATGTTATCTTTAGAACTACTAAGTACTTACTTAACTTTTTTAGATTCAAGTAGCAAACGAGTTTTTAATTTTACCTGAAGCCGATGACTGATTCGTTGCCACCTCATCTACTAAGATAGTCGCCTCGTTACTTTTTACTACATGGAAGTAGGAAACGAGCATACAGGTCGTCTGATGGTAATTGGTCACTACTGGGACATTTGGAAAACGACCCCAGATGAGGTCAGGGTCACTTGAGGATAACCACAGATGCGTCGGTATTGCTAAGGACTACGTTGGAGCGCCTCGGATAAGTATATCGCCCTTACTACACTTTTTAGACCAGAACAGAGCAATGCATAACAGTGCAGTTATTAGGCTGAAATTTTTGCGGGGCGGGGTTTGTGGTGCTTTCGGAGTCGAACCAAGATGTTCCACCAGTTTTGAATACTACTACAGTGGCATTCGTACTTTTATTTTTATGTCTTGGAAAAAACGCTTTTAAAGAGCTGGTCTACCTGATTTAAGGTGATCATTACCTATTATGACTATAAGTTCGTTTTTGATTCATAAAAGTCAGCTAAACTCCTTGTATTCGGACGTTTCCTTATACTGAATATCACAACAAAATATTTTACACGATTTTTAAATCGAAAATTGTGGGTCATTTGCCGTTAAACTATTTTACAAATATATTTCGTAAGATGACACAGGTTAATTAAATAGAAACTTCCGGAAAAATATCGCGAATAGACCGTTGTAAATGTCAAATTACATAAAAGAAACGTGTAATCTTGAAGTACCTCGACCACTTGAATAACTTTTACACGAGGAAAAATGAAAGGTCGTTAGGTGGGGTCAATCATAGTGGATACTATAAATGTCCCCTTAGGCTTATCGTAAGCACTTGTCTGAGTGGCCACCAGACAAGACTTTTCAGAATTACATATTAGGGAAAGTTAATGAGCACTTGTTTTATTTGTGACAGAAAACGTCATGGGAAGCCTACATTCTTAAGAGGCTCATCTTAAAATGTGAAATCTACCTGTCACTTAGACAATTGGATGGACTACGTAATTAACTCTAATTAGTCTTGAATCCTCAGAGGAATCGTTTGTCAACGTGTTGTTAACCCTGATGATTTAATTGGCATAAGTTATCTAAAGAGTCATAATACTAAGCCTTTGCTGTCTGTCCATCTGTCAGAGGGTTCTACATCTTTAACCATAATAAACTTATGTTTCTTGAATCGTAATAGATACAAGAATATGTTTTACGATTCAAGAGATAGATAAAGATATTTTCATGATATTTTTTTACAGACTGTACGAGTATTTTACTATGGTCGTAGAATAGTAATATTACTGATATTTTCTTCTTTTATATTTTAAAATTGTGAAGTAGTAAAACAGGTACGTAGTTCACCCGATAATAAGTTGTTATTGCCGTTCATGGAATGTGTAAACTACTTCATACAGAACAGAGCTACTATCTATAGTCGATCAGAGATGCGTTGCTACTCCCAAAAACTTACAGTCGTCTCATATATAAGTAAGCCTGCAAACGCACCCGAAATGCAAAAACGCTAGAAATAGGTGTGCTGGAAGAAAATATTCAAAATAAAAATGTTTAAAACTTCTACTCCACCTGTTAGTAAGTCACTCAGATAAACGCGTTCGAGTTTTTCAGTCCAGCGAAACAAACATTTCTTGTTACAATTATGAGTACTGAATGTTGATCCACGTTAGATAAAATACCACATTTAATTAATTAGGTCTATCAAATAAAATATGAACAAATAGAATCGATTACTCTTGACCAGGGTTATTGTCATTAAACTTTCGACTCTACCGTATAAGCCAAAGAACATTAAGTAGCTCCACATTACAAATGGTTAGGCATATCTTATTTGATTTTCGACGGTACCACAACTATTATAGAGTTAGATATGTAGAGAAAGCGTCGTAAATCATGTATAAGACTGCATTAGATTTTTGACCATATTGCACTAATACTAGAGTGGTATATAGGTAGAGCAAGCTTCATAAATTATCTCTTATAGCGGTTTTTCACGGTTCGGGATAATGCGGATGAATACGGACAACTCGCAGCGTCGCGCGACGTATCCTGGTAAGAGCATCGACTTAGTTCAGTCTGAACCTATACTTTGCATTTTTGGAATTACAAAATTCAAACCTCTGGCGTAGTATCCCAACACGATTATAACAGTTTTGCTACGATCAAAAGAAATAAACGCGAATACAGCCCACAATGATTGAGATGAGTGGCAACTGCCACCCATGGACATCTGTCTTCAATCCCAGAAAATATCAAAGTCTTGCTAGAGCTTGGCCACAAATGCGTGGCCAATTTGACGCTTCCTCTTATGACCAGGTTGGAACGCCTCGTATATGAATGTTTCCATCACGTCTATTGAACTAGGACATAGCACCGCTCAACACCGCTATTTTCAGGCAGGCAGGCTTTTTACCACAAAGGGTTACACCATGTCCAAGTCTGAATCGTGGAAAGCCGCCATAAGAATCATACAGGTGATAAGAGATGAGTGCTTGACGTGACCTTTCCACAGCGCAGTCATTTGAACCTACTTTTAAATTAATTGAATTTCGTATATTGGGAAAAGAAAGTCTGTGCTACAAAAGATAATGACTGCAGAGTTTTTGTTACTTTTTCATATCATCATTATTTTCATGTTTATCTTATTATCTAAACGCAAGATCTATCAAGATGATTAGAAAATTGATTATTCTTTATCATCAGGTAGACTATGTTTATTTATAACAGAAGTAGCAAACGAGCAGTCCATAGGATGACACTGATCATCCTATGGACTGCTCGTTTGCCACTACCATGGATGGTCACCTTCGATTATTCCAGATAAGATTTAGAGTCTTTTAGAGAGATTTAAAACAAATTCACGACAAGTAAAACGTATGGGTTCATCTGCTTTTAAAAAAAGTGTCATTTAGTAGCGATTTAAACCCCGGACGCATCAAAAGCCGTGGCACTAGACTATCTCGGCACTCAACTCATTATTAATCCCATTAATGTAACTAATATGGTATGGCCCTTAACTCCAATTAATGGGAGTTTAGGGCCATAGTCCACCGCACTGGCAAGTGCGAATAGGTAGATTGCACATACGTTTAACAACTTTTTTTTTGAGAACTCTTAAGGTGTGCAGATATCCTCACAAGGTTGTCCTTCGCCTTAAATTAGCGATAATCCATTTTCCAAAAGCATTTTAAAAAAATCAGGGGTGCGTGCCTATTTCAACCATTAGGCAACCACTAGACTTTTACTAATGAATAAACTAAATAGGAATATATAATTGGTTGTTACCTTAGGTCAATCATTAAAGTAATGAGCACTTCATGTTCATTACAGTTGAATTATTTATTTGGTATATATTTTTTATTCACAGTTAACGAACTATATGGCAATGAGCACTTCTCATGCACATCTCAAAACATGTTTCATTAAACTTACGAAGAACTCATTGAATACAAAATTTATTGCGATTGATTCTATAAATATTAGAGCAGAGATGCTCAAACTTACTCGTATGTCACCTACTTTTAGGATGATGAATTATTAGCGCCTTTGAAGGTTAGCGAAAAAGCCTTCTTCTGAAGTAGTTTAGAGAAAAAGTAATAAGGTTTTTCCTACCTTCTATTATCATAATAATTGCCTCGCAAACCTTATATCGCCGCGTATGATTTATTTATGAATCTGATGCAATGTGGTTTTCGAGTTCCAGCCCCTGCCAAACGGATATTTAATTAATTATTTAATATTTTTGTTCCACGTCTGGATATTTGTGTTCTTATGACACGGGAGAGAATCCCGTGCTGTAGCTAGGAGTGGAAAAGTGAAGCTAAGCTTAAGTTATTATTTATTCACTCTCGTATTGGATCCTCTATAAGTCCCAAGTTGAGTTAACCGCATACTTTGAGAAACACTACATTGAGCCTCATTACACTGAAAGTTATTACATCCTTGGCGTACTTCTAAATTCCAAACCGAAGCAGATCTTCTGACCTAGATTAAAGCTGTATCGATATATCACAGATCACTTACAGGTATTTAAAGTAATCACGAGTTAGCTCAGGTAGACCACAGAGTAAACAGAAAATAGAAAGTGCACTTCAAAATATAATGATTTCGAAGTTAGGCAAAGTATCAAACGGTCGTGTTATTAACCGACTTCAAAAAAGTGGAGGTTCTCAATTCGACTCTATTTTTTTATTACATTTAGTGTTAAGTAGTCACTGCTGTCAATGGACAGTTTCAAGGGTGAGAAAATATATGTGTATGCGTGTTTGTAATTGTTATAAGACGATTACATGAGGCGTTGAAACATACATTTCAGGAGTCAGTTACGGCTTCAACCTCATTTAATTTTTATACGTCCATGGGTTACAGAGACATTTTTTTTTAATAAATATCAATGGAATTTAGTCCACTTGATGGTAAATAACCAGTGCTGTCCTTGTGCATCTGTTATCAATCCCGATCAAGATCCACGTTTTCTCTGCGGTTAACCACTGGTACCACCACCACACAACCATTGACACAAACACCATAATCTTAAAGTAGGAAACAACATACAGTCAACCTGGAGGTAAGTGACAACTGCCGTTAACGGAGGATTTGATAACTCTTAAAACATACCGCAGGCCAGATAATAAGTCGAGACGAGCACTTCTCTCAGGTCAGCAGTTGCCCATCTTATTTTACTAGTAGAAGTATATTTATAATACTTCTACTAGTAAAATAAGATGGGCGAAAGTTTGTGAGTATGTATGTGTGTTTGTTATTTTCTACGCTAATATACTGGTCAAATTTTGCTGTTGTTTGCACATAGATAGTTAGATACTATATGACCTGTATTAATAAATAAAATCGTCATTACCATGTAAAACATGACCGAAACGAGCGAAGTCGCGGGAATAGTCTAGTATAATATTAAATGTAGAGATTTTAATTCGTATTCTTGGTTTGATACATAATCACAAAGTTGCATATTCTATTTTGGTGGATCATGACGACAAAACTGTGTCCAATATGAGCGCCGACTACAGTACTACCTATGTACTAAACCAACTTATTACTTGTAAAATTATTTTTTACTCTATGCCTGTATTTTTATACTTTTTAATTTTAAACTAATCTTTGTATTAAAATAAAGTCAAAAATATTCCGATACGTCGTTGAATCGTCGCTCTCACGTAAACAGCCCGTCGGATCTAAAGAAGGCAGATATTTCGCAACATCAAAGACGCACAGCGCGCTTAATTCATCGCTTTCGCGTTTGTTTGTTTAAAATTATTTCTTATATCACAGGTCGTGACTAAACGTAATGCACATGCCTGCTCTTGAATTAGTCTATGATGAATTACCTCTGAAGTACCACTGTCACACCTATTTCTTGCGTTAAACAGTTCTTGCGAGTCGGTGGAAAGGTTTGGTTGCCTGCTCACTTATATTTGAGACGACCACCTTAGTCCTCGGGAGTACCCACGACATTCGACTTCAGATAAAGCCCTTGTTCTATATGAGGTTGCTAACAGATGTCCATGGTAGTAACCACTTACCATATGAGGGGATTGCATGCTCGTTTGCTACTTCAGTTTAATAACGATAAAAAACCTGAGCTTAGTCACAGATGCGTTGCTACTTCTGAGAAGTAAGTTGTGTCTCCTCCTAACACTATATCTATCTAACCGGTGTGGTTAGATAACACTAAAACTAACAGTAGTGGTAGTAATAGACACACAGATACACCCAATCTCATTTTTATATATTATAATAGTATACATATAGATTATTATAGAAACTTATAGATTTCCACTTGAGATACGCAATGTTGAGAGATAGGAAAAAGTTTCCAAATCTTATTAAAGAGGTTAAGACACGACCTTGCGACGCGACCTCCGACTCACGCAGTTATTACTAATTTACTACAGATTAATATAATTGCAATAACAAAATGAACACAAACATATGTAGTAATCCGGGTCCCAGAAAAATCAAGTTACACATCATAAATTAAATTATACGAATATCAAGTTAAAAATAACATTTTAAAGGTGGAAGAATCCTTCAAACCAGAACTACTACGGCTCACTTTTATATGAGGCGACCATCTCAGTCCTCGGGGGTAACAACGCGTACACGCGGACTTCACATAGAACCCCTGTTCTATATGAAGTTGCTTACAAATGTACATGGGCGGCAGTAACCACTTACCATCAGGTGGGCTGCATGCTCGTTTGCTACTTCACAATTATAAAAAAAAACAGTTATCGCTTATTTCATTTATCGGCGACGATAAATTCTTCACGATGGCATAATAAGCGCGTCATAGGACCGCGATTCGATGCAGTACTAGGACTCAAATCTTCCCGGCTATGTAGTTTGCGTAAATTTGCTTGCGATCTTATATATCACGGAACATACAAGTGTAAAAACAAAATTTTGATATACCTGTACACCAATTCGTGAACAATGAAGAACACAATACTATTTGGATAACAAGCTCGTTTGTAACTGCGATTATATAAATGAGGAGTACAACATTGCTGTTTCTTGTATAATTAGGGTTCCGCACCTAAAGAGTAAAAGTGGCATCCTATTACTAAGACTCCGTTGTCCGCCTGTTCGTCTGGCTGTCTGATCGTACGTTTGTCTATCTCATGAACCCTGATGGCTAGACAGTTGCAAATTTCACAAATTATGTATATCTGTTACCGCTATAACAACAAATACTAAAAACAGAATAAAATAAATAATCAAAGGGGGGAACCATACAAAAAAAAAAACCTGTTTTAACCGTTTTGTATAGAATACGTTATATGGTACGGAACTCTTCGTGCGCGAATCCAACTCGCACTTGGTTTTTTTTATTAAAAACAATCACATGTTTTTTAGACTTACGACTAACTTTCAATAATTTACCAAAAACCAAAGCCATGTTCTTTTGTCGAAAGAACACTTGACAATTATTTCTCTAGTGCCCTCGACTCAGAGGACTCGTGCCAAAGTGAAGTTTTATCAACTACACTAATACGTAATGAGCGAGAGAGCGCCAAGAACGTTAATTTGCAGCTTTCTTTATGTCCAAACTGAGCTGAAAGTTTCAAGAAAGGTGGAAATATTTTATAATTTCGCAAACAATACTAATAAAGAAAACATCAAACGGCACTGCATGATGATGCACGTACTAGTGCTGGATTTAGGTGAGAATATCGGACAGAGTTCCAGGGCGATAACTAAAGAAATTTTTTTAGAAGTCTCTAGTGTTGGGGCCAACCCCACACTAGACTAAGCTTCGAGCCACAATGAGACAAAATCATCTATCAAATCTATAGCTCCTAAGCATTTTAAGATATTTCAACGAAATTATCAACGACTTTTGATGCAGTTCGTTAATATTAAAATTTCATTCATACTAATTAATATTATAAAGCTGAAGAGTTTGTTTGTTTGTAGGAGCTGGTGAATTCGGCGGCATAGCTAATTTCAAATAAATCTTGTACTCTATTATTTTTCTATGTTTGTTAAATGCAGAAAGAATCTACTTTCACAATTAATTAAAATTCAAAAACTCCAATGATAAAAATTGTACCTTTTATTTGGAAAATAATTAAGGGACGGCTCCGTTGCTTTGTTGCCCAGGTCTCCAGTTAAATCCGGTCCTGTATCCACATATATAAAGATATAGAAACATACCTATAGAGTTCAATCATATCACCTTCCTTTAAACTCCGCCGTAGTAAAATATTCGATAAGAAAAACTATTACACTTATGTACATACTGAATGTACAAAGTGTACAGTGGGAAACATGCGGAGGACATGAGAGGGTGGTGATAAATAGCTACTATTACTCCGCTCTACACCCATTTTTCTTTGTGTTTTTACCTGTTTTACCGAGTTTTTCCTGCATAGTAACTTTATATATAAATAACACCCATACAAGTTTATACAAACTACTCGTATAAACTGATAACATCGTTAAAAACATTAAAACAAAAAACACGGCCGCTTAAAACAAAATTTTTGTCCATAATGACATAGGTACAAGTATATTGCATTCAACCCTTATATGAATTTTATAAAAATAGTCAAGTAAAAGTATTACAATATATATTTACAATATATATATTTAGATTGATCTATTTAATAGCTTTCATTTGAAACCCATATTGTGATAGAAAAAAAATAGTCCCTCCCCCTTTTTCCCTCTATTTCCAAGCGCCATTTTTACAAATGTTATAGCCTACGTCACTATGCAAACTGAGACGATTCTAATGATATGTCATACGCCATAAGCATGACGTATGACATGACGACAAAACGTGACACTGAAATAGGCATATACGTATATTTACAACCATACATAACATGCATATGCTTGAAAAACATTACCTTCTTTCAGACGCAATCAATTAAAAACAAAAAAAAAACTATACTTACAAGCAAATAAATGCTATAATAAATTATTTTACGCAATAACATTCGCTCCAAAAGTAATCGTACGAGTCAAAGGCCCCGCTTTGAATCCGTCAGAGCGGAGCTACTTTACAATTCCCGCGTGAAACTTTCCCCGCTTATAATAAAATATACACACTCCATATAAGGCGCCGAAATACAACCCCGGTCTGATTGCGAACATAAAGTATTTTCTTCTCCACTGTGAGATTAAGTGGGGTAGAAACGAAGTGTTTCGCGATAGAAAATTAATGCTATCAGTCTTCTACGCGATGTTTTAGGCCGAATTATATTGGAATTATCGAAACTCCTAAAATAATTTTCGAATGTGTCCAAATATTACTATTCCAATATCGCCATAATTTATATCATGATCCGATCAAACAATTGTCAATTTGTCATAAAGTCACAGTAATGTTTTAAACGTTGTTGAATAATTTATGGATAAAATACCTATTCGATATTTATTACACTTCTATATTAATAACTATTTAAATTACACTTAATAGACTTAAGTTTTAATAATAATTTATTCACGTACATACGTTAATGAATATTCGCAAGGCATTCGGCTGCAAAAAAAAGCGAGTGAGAATATGATTGACAACCAACAATGGCTATGATGCGTAGTCAACAAATTAATTGTTCCGATTTGATTTGATTATTTTTTCGGACGGTCTTGTAACTACGCTATAACCCTTTCTTTATCCCACCACTGAGCAAGGGTCTCCGGAGTAGGACCTAGTGTTCTCTCACTAGTGGTACTGAGAGAACACTAGGTCCTATTCCACCACGCTGCGCCAATCCGGTGGACGAAGACAAGCTGATTTCAAATAAATAACTTCAAGCTTTTAGAATTTATTTATAAGACAACAGTTCCTTGCTAACAAAGCTTAATAATATAGCTTATCATATATGATAGCGCACATAAATCTAGGTGTATTAACTGCGATCGTAATCTCTGAGATATTAAGTCAGGAACATTTTACGAGCCGCGGCGTTCAGAACGTGAACATAGCTTTATAGCTTGTTCATATCCATCGCAATACTTGAGTAATGTACGTCAACTCGAAATAGTAAACGAGCGTAAAGCCAATCTTATGTTAAGTGCTAATCCAATAGACTTCCAAAGTCCGCTGTTGGACGTAGGCCTCCCCTAATATGGGATTTTGCCCATATTCAACGCGATACATGCTTCTTAAAGTATTTAACATACTTCTTAAAGTATTTAACATACTTCTAGAAGTATTTAATGAATCTCAAATAGTTTTGAAATCTGACCCATTTGATGTGTATAAAGGTGGGAGAACCTTTAGCTTCCCGCGTTGCGAAGCAGTCACCGTGTTGGTCCGACACGCAGTAAGTTCTGGGTTCGATCTGCACCCAGATAGATATTTGGATAATAATTAAAATTCAGTTCTGGGTCCGGGTGTTTGTGTATTCGTCTCTGTGTTTCCATAGCATTCACGGCGTAAGAGAAAATCCTAGTCTGGGGCCATGAGTGTTGAAACCGTTTTTTTCGGCCACGGATCGCCTATAGTGGTGTTAATGCCACATCCAGTAGTCAAGCACTGTGGATAGGAGTTAATATATTGGCAAAACACACATGTATCCAGGTATACGACTCAATTGATGGAAACTAAATAATAAACCTTATACAATCCATTACGTTAGTTTTATTATTCACTAGCTGAACCCGCGGTTTCACCCGCGTTTAAAAAAAAAGTAATGTGACATACATATAACCGAACGTTTTTCGACT
>DWNE01009849.1:0-10663 GCA_018249875.1 Cecropterus toxeus
CCACGATAAATTTACTATTCAACACAAAAATATTTTTTCAATTCGAACCAGTAGTTCCTGAGATTAGCGCGTTCAACTAAACAAACTCTACTGCATTATAATATTAAGTATAGGTAGATGTATGCATATACTTTATTCTTATTATATGTTAAGCATACAGTCTTCCTGATGGTAAAGGATCACAGCCGCTTATGCTCATGTTTTTATTCCAAATGGGTTCCCAATAAATCTCGGTTACATTGCGTTGCTACAATAGGAAACAAGATAAACTCGTAGTAAGGGTACTACCCTTACTACGAGTTTATCTTGTTTCCTCATAAGAATCATTGTTGATTATATTTTTGTCCATACATTGCAATATAGACTCCACGTTTTTGTTTTTGTGTTCGGCCATACCTTGCAATATACTTTGAAGTGAAGGTCAATAACATAAACGATGACTGTTTTAAGGAAACATAATAAAGTCGTTCCAAGAGCAATCAAGTTTAAGCTGGAATGTCTTCTGTAAGAATCTATGTTGTTCGTAGCTCTCAGTAGGTGTCCATATTACATCCACGCCTTAATAACGTCAATTTAGCAGTAAAAAAGCTTGATGTATCATAAATTACATACCGTATCTCGTGTTTAGCGCTTACTTAAACTTGCATTGTTTCCGAATGAGTAATTATGGGAACGTTTCCAAAGAGTTGCTGACTGTCCAGATACACACAAACAAATGCACACAAAAACCATGTAGGAGTGGACAATTCCAGATTGACATAAATATTATCTTACATAAGAAACATAAGAATTAGTAAAACAAATAAGATAATAACTAAATAAGTAAACCTGTTACAGTTTCTTTAATAAGCTACATAGATAGAAGAATTGTATGGAATGTATTAAAACTTTCGTTAAGTCGTGAAACAATGAGCCATCAAATGGATATTTATAGTAAAGTACAGTTAAACGTGTAACTGGAAAACAATTTTAACTATTATCAAAGCAATGATTCCTTTTATACTTTTACAAATCGCTTATGTACAGCAGTATTATTAATTATTATTGTCGTATACTTCAAGCCTCCACTTACAAAAAAGACCTATGTCCAGAAGGTTTAACTGCCAAATCGTATACTTCAAGCCTCCAGTTACAAGAGACCTATGTTCAGCGTCTAAAAAGGTTAACAGCCAAAAGAAATAAGGGGGATAATTTATTTAACATAATTGAAAATCTTTTCCTATGTGTCATTTAAATCATAAATTATCCCTAAGCGGACTGATCGTTAAATCCTTACCTTTCACAAATTTTAAAAGCAAATAAAATAATTTGCTCATATAATACTTTCGCTTGTTCACAGACAGTCCAACATGGCTTCCCGCACAGAGCGTCGGCCCTCGCGTGGGACCCTCTCCTCAGGCTCGCGGCGCTCGGCACCGCCACAGGCGCGCTCAAGGTCTATGGCAGGCCCGGCGTAGAGTTGTACGGACAGCACACCAACCCAGACTCGGCAGTCATACAGATACACTTCATACCAGGTAGACACGATTAAGAGGTACAGGAATCGGTATAGTTGGCATACCACCGCTATGAATGTTTCTTGTGGCTTTAGTTTTTTTTTTAAGAAGGAAAGACAAACAGCGGCTGACGACGTGAAAATAAAAAAACTTGGCCATTTGCATTTAGATTAGAATAGAATACTCTTTATTGCACACTTTAAACATGAACAAACATAGCAATGACATACAACATAGATCAGCCGTATGCAGTAGGCGGTCTTATCGCTAGACAGCGATCTCTTCCAGACAACCTATGCATGGAAAAGGTAAGGAGAACAGGAGTAAGAAAAAAAATTGCATTTTTTTTGTTTCTCTGTTATTAGAATGAATTTGAAATAAACAGACTGCAAAGTTTGTCTCCAAAAAAACAAACAGATTCTGTTAGAAGATTTTTTTCTCGCCTATGGTAAGAGGGTAGGTCCGGGCCTCTTCATCCCTCCTCTGCCTCTTTCCCTTATATAAATCCGAGTTTATGACGTAAATGTGTGGATAAACTGAATCCCATACAGGGAAACTACATATCTTAGTCCTCAAGAGTGGAGAAGGCGCATCTGTTGTCTGCTTCAGGTAGAATCTATGGATTAGTTACAGATGTCAATACGCGACATTTAACTTTAGGTGTACTACACACTTGTGGTCTAACGTAACGATCTGTCCGACGAAAATATATACCGGTGCCTTTTACACTAATTTTCTTAGACTTGCTCCAGACTGAACAAATTTACAAATATTTTTGCAAGTGATAATCATCACAACGCTCTTGATAAACAATAGTCGTCTTGAAAATTTACAACTGCCTATCAAGAATAAAATTTGTTTATTTTGTAATTCGTTAGATGATTGCTGTTGATGATCGATGCAGTCAAACAAACAACAAGCAACAGAGCTTGTCAGCTCTCTTCCTGACGAGTGACAAGCAATAAAGGATTTAAACTATAATTTTATGTTTATGACTAGTTCTAGATAAAAGAAAACGTGTTATCGAAAGTATTGTGATATTGCAAATATCCATGCTCAATTAATTCTGTAGTTCTGGTATCTCATTACATTTAATATTTTTATCATTCAATTATCTGATTTTTTTTAGATATCTATCTCTTTTCTCCTTTTCTTGCTCTTTTATTGCTCTTCAAGGTGTCAGAAAGTTATCTCATTTTGTTGGCTTATCAATTGTCCTACACGGTATCACAAAGTTTTCTCATTCTCTAGTTCTCGCTTCTTCTCGCTCGTTCTTGCTCTTCGAGGCTTCACAAAGTTTTCTCATTGTCACTGTCTTGTTCTCTCATTACCTCTTGAAGGTATTACAAATTCTGTCATCATCGTTGTCTCATTGTCCATTATTTTTGCTCTCTATGGTCCAGCTCTTAACGATAATTTGTTATATTATTTCTATTCCAGGCACAGGTCGACTAATATCACTTTGCGACGACAACAGCCTCCACCTCTGGGAGATAAACGAGAAGTCTCTGGTGGAGCTAAAGTCGCACACATTCGAGGGCAAGAACAAGAAGATATCGTCAATATGCGTGGAGTCCAGCGGGAAGAACCTCTTGCTCGGTACCGAGGGTGGGAACATATACACACTAGACATCAACACGTTCACGGTGAACGAGGATGTTATATATCAGGATGTTGTTATGCAAAAGTGAGTAAAATTTGAGTATTTCTAGCCTCGGTATTTAAAACTGAGGATTAGTTACTCTTCATAAACAGAGTGCTAGTATAATGCTCTGGTATCTAAAAGGTGCGGTAGAGGAATTGTTGGTATGGGTGGTTGGGTGGTATAAAACCTTGGGTAACCAAAACATTAAAAAATTGTCAATTTGACAGGATGCAGCCGCATTCGCCGCCTCAACCACTAAATGTGGGCAGATTGTGTTCTCTCTTTATTTTCGGAACGATTAATGTCATTTAAAAGTATTTCCTAATTTTTACAAGCTGCATCGATATAGAAGAAGGGTAATATTATTGATATCAGTTGCTTTTTTGTATCACAGATTTTATCCCCAGCGTTTGTATATTATACTTGCTTTTTAATATCAAATATTTAACAAAACATGTGGCTTATAAAGCATTGTATGTATATAGGCAGATCTAGCTTATTTATATGAAACCAGTTGAGTATTAAGCAACGACAATGCAGCTAAAGAGTTGTAAGGCAGAATATAATATCAAAATCACCCATAACAAATACACTTTAGTAATTGTATTATGTATTTCGTTTCCAGTTGCCCGGAAGACTTCAAAGTGAACCCCGGTGCAGTGGAGGCACTCTGCGAGCACCCTAAGGTACCAACACGCATACTGATCGGCTACAACCGAGGCCTCGCTGTCCTGTGGGACCGCGTGTCCTCCGCGCCCACGCACACGTTCGTCTCCAACCAACAGCTGGAAAGTCTCTGCTGGAATGATGAAGGTGGGATCATTTTTTATAATATTACCTATAGAAGGAACCTAAGGTCATTAACCTTAGGTTCCTTCTAAAAAAAATTGTAACGAATAGAGTCGTTGCGTTCTGACGTTAAATTCGTGATAAAAGAGTATTCATTTATTTACGAAACAAACGATTACCTATTTCATTTAAAAATAATGCTAAAATAAGTAAAAATTCCACTGCCTAACGATTACCTATGTACCTATTTCATACAAAAATTATTACATGATAATTGAAAAATCCACAGGCTACTTAAACGTTAATTGCGAAAAATATAACGAGGAGCAATACTTTTAAAATAGAATTAAAAAAAATAGAACAAGATACTATTACATAAAAATAACACAATTAAATTAACTAAAATGAAAAAGATGGGAAACATAAAAAACTAAGTTGTAGTATTTTGAGCGTTCACTGTAGTTATATCACACCTATCACACAGCTATCCATCGGATATCGTCATACAAATACTATAATTCACATGCTGCCAGTGATTATGCCTATTAAATATTTCATATTCCGTCCACAGGAGAACACTTCACGTCCTCCCACAACGACGGCTCCTACGTCACCTGGGAAGTGGCCGGAGCGGCGAGCGATCGACCCCTCAAAGAACCCATCACGCCCTACGGACCTTACCCTTGCAAAGCAATCAGCAAGTTCCTTAACAGAACGAGCGTGGACGGCGAGGAGATTACCATTTATGCTGGTTAGTTTCGCCTGGATGTCGTTTTAAGGGGCTGTCCATTAATTACATAAGGCTCAAAAGGGGAGGAGTCCATAAAAAATCACGTAATATCGTAATTTTCTATAGTAAAATAATATAAGCTTATACCTGTATTTTATAAACATACCATGGATGCTTCGCAACCCTTTTTAGTGACTGACATAAAATTTTACAAAGAATTGCAGACACTTTCTTATCATAGTTTTATTGTTTCCTCAGCAAATTCAGTTTGATAATTTATTGTTATTAGAAATGCTTATCTCCTTTTTACCTTTTCACAAGAAAGGCTTCATATATAATTGTTGCCCAACTGGAGCTAAGATGAAGTAGAGCAATGGTAGTTCCCTAATGTATATAAATTTTAAATTTGATGTTTATATCGAACTTCACCATTTATATCAGGTGGCATGCCGCGAGCGTCGTATTCAGACAAGTACACTGTCACAGTCCAACAGGGCGAGAAGCATGTCGCCTTCGACTTCACCAGCCGAGTAAGTACTCCATACTATTGTTTTATTGAATTTTAATATACATATTTACACGCCATTTAGTGTCACAACTGTCAGTCATTTATTTATAGCAGGGATTGACAATTTTTTTGACAGAGTGGACCGTATAGTATGTGCTTGTGATAAAGACGGGCCGAATTCGGAAGTCGTCTCTGTAAGGTAACGGTGAAAAAAAAAAGAAATTTGACAGCGAAACTTAAAAAAAAAATAAGCAAAAAAAAAACGGTTGTCATAAAAATATAAATGCGACCAAGATTATAATTTTTTGAATTTTAAAAATTATAATGACGATAGTTACAGTTACGTGTATTCTTACTTCCAGGTAATAGACTTCTTCACAACAACACCCGTACCGCCGGACGGCGTGCCCCTACAGGAGGACAGACCCAACACGCCCGCTCAGATACAAGTGCAGACTGTTAACCAAGTCGCCGCTGCATTGGTGAGTGGACATTGCTTTTATTGAATAAAGGAGTCAAGAGTCAAGTGGCATTCGTAAGAACGTATATTATGCATTAGACTTTAAATAGTAACGGCATTGGTGATGTGGTTCTACCATCTTTTCTTCACCATTAAATTCCTACCGCACTAAAATCCCCCTTGGTGGCTATCGTCGACCTGCACGCCAACCGTTTATTGATCTAAATCCGTGGTAGTCAAATAGCGGCCCTCGGATCGGATGCGGCCAGCAGCGTGTAGCTGAGCAGCCCGCAGGATAGGCAATAATTTGAATGGCCAAATTGTACATTATAATTTCGTATTCGTTCTTTTTATTTCATGTTTATTGGCTGTGATTGGTTAACGGATATACGGATCTAATATGTATTGTAGACAAACCTTGGTTTGCGGCCCGGCAGGAATACACCTATTGCTCTAAGTGGCCCTTGGATGGAAATGTGTGAAGACCGCTGATTTAAATAGTATGAGACACGTTAGTGCGCCCCACGTGGTCTTGATGGAAGAGTATCTGGTGGTGATAAACCCATCTGTCAACTGTTTTATAATCCAAATATTATGTGTAAAGGAGGGGTACTTCAAAATGAGTGGACTGTATAAACTGAAGGGCTGGTTCATTGCCGTCTTGGTTACACGGAACAACGTAATGCAAATAATTAAAGAGAGGAATCGTCCGCGGTCGATGGAGGTCGCGATGGTGTGTGCTCGTCCGGCCGCCGCTGCCGATGACGTTGCGTCCCTCCTTCGCCCGCGCGTGTTCGTAGGAATCTTAACATTATGAGCTGTGTTGTTCCGCAGGTGGTGCTAGCGGAGGAGGAGCTGGTGGTGATCGACCTGTGCGACGCGCGCTGGCGGCCGCTGCGGCTGCCCTACCTCGTGTCGGTGCACGCGTCCGCCGTCACCACCGCGCAGCTCGTGGACTCCGTCGCCAACAACGTGTACGACAACATCGTCGCCGCCGGTGAGTATCGTCAAACCGAGCTTGGTGTTGGTAAATATGTTCAGAGTAGAAGCGCTGGCCAAAAAATAATAAAACTCTTATTGGCCATTGGCCATTTAGTCAAAGTTACCATCTGTGTAATTTTGAAGCTAAAATGACTGCTGGCACCACTGTCACACCTATTTCTGCCTAACAGCATTTTTAAGCGCTGCTATCTTCTAATCTGAAGGATATACTGATAACTGTTCCAGTCTGAAGGATAAGGGATATTTTCATATCTGGGAGATTATCAACATCTATCCTCGAAACGACTGCCTGTGACTTCGTTAACATTCTTTTTGGTTAAATCTTGTGTAAGAATGCCCATACCCGACCTATTATGTTAGTTATACACACACATACACATGTCATAATTTACCGCTTCGTCCGCAGGCCAACAACAAACCGAGAACGTGTACTCAGAGAGCCAGTGGCCCATTTCGGGCGGCTGCGTGGAGGCAACCGAGGCCGCCGAGAGGCAGCTGCTGCTGACGGGCCACGAAGACGGCTCCGTACGGTTCTGGGACGTGACGGGCGTCGCCATGACGCCGCTCTACAAGTACACCACCGCGCAGCTGTTTAGGTAACTATATTTTACACTTATCGATGTTTGTGGGAGTGTACTTGCGAGTATAGTCGCCCAACGTGGCGGACCAGTCATAATGGTTTCCGGGTTCGATCCTCGGCCAGACAAACATCTGAATGTTGAATTTAGATTTCTGTTCTGGGTCTGCGTGTTTGTTTATTCGTCTTTGTGTGTGTCCGTGGCAACCACGACACAGGAGAAATAAGTGTGGGCCTATGAGTGTAGAAAGCATTTCGTTTTTTATAGTATTAGTGTAGGCATCTGTCAAACATTTTCACGTCATTGGGATAGTGTATAACGAAATTATTAGAACGGTAACTAAATAGACTCCGAATATTTCATTAATATTTCATCATATGTGGATATTTATGTTACTTATTTACCTTTACAAGAAAAAACAGCTGCCTGCATTGAGAAGAGAATTAAATTTCTAATTAGATATTTTATATTTTCCCCTCTATCATAAGTGCTGATAATGTATTTGTGAAAAAGATATTTGTCTTCAGACTTTGTATTAAGAGTCTACTTGGTTACTTACGCGGTGATTCATTACATGTACTGGTAAAAACATTTCTTTTAAAGGGGCTAGTTTTTAATAAAACAAAAAAATCTGTTACATCTACTTAACTTATATATGTTAATGTACTCTAAACTCACTTTAAAATATGTCATTCGGTAGTGAATGAGCTATATTTCACAACTTATACTAACAATAGAGTTATTGAAAATTGGTTTAGCATGGCATTAACATCATCTATTCTAGATTCTACAATCGTTTACAAAATAAAATAAAGTAACTTTTAAAATTTTAAAAGTTTGATATCAAAATCCTGTTACCTAATTGTAAAAGGGTTTTGCACGAATTTATAGCTTATTTATTATTTTTATAATTTAGAGATGGTTTAAATTATTAATAAAATAAAAAACCTTATGCGCCATGTAGAATCATAATAGACATAGACACTCATAAAATAAAGGAGTAATAAGTTATCACTTGTATAAAAAAAATGACACGTCCAACACTTTTTTAAGACACATATAGGATACGGTGTTGTAGTTTACCAGGATACGATGTGGTGTCGCAACACGACGCGGTGTCGTGATTATTCACGATGCGTGTCGTACACGGCTCACTTATATACGAGGCGACTATCACAGTCCTCGGAAGTAGCAACGCATTTGATAACGACAATACCCGTTCTATATGAAGTTGTGTCCATGGAAGACAGTAGTCACTTAATATAAGGTGGCCAGCGAGCACGTTTGCTACTTCAATCTGATAATCAAAACATTTCCACGATTCGACGTCATAACTTTTCAGATGTCCTAACATGCCACGATGCGGCGTCGTTTCGTGTATATGTCTTTTCACCATATGAACACGTAAAATCGTTCTATGCGCCAATTGAATAACATTACACTGAGAACAACACAATACTCTGCCATAAAATCCATTTCCGATAACTCGATTCGTAAAATAAGTAAATTCGTAAAACCATTTCAAACATTAGCTGCGCTCAGCCAAGCTTGCGGGCTTGTATTGGCTAATGTCGTGTTCGCTAACAGTTCTGTCTTCTGCTTATTGCTTTCTTACCAAGTGGGCTGAAACGATCTACGGCGAGGTAATACTTAATGTCATTACGTAGAACATTATTTTTGTTTATTTTTTGTTGCGACGTGGCAGTTAAGTTCCGCTTAAAGTATGCTCCTGTTGGCCTTTCCGCTCGCTTCTTACGTTATATTTAAATTTTAAATCTTAGTTTTATTTAAATAGCTCTTTTAAAATTTTTGTTTGTAAGTTTGGATACTTTTGTTAAAATCGTATTCTCATAAACCTAATTTTAGAGGAAAAATTGTTTGATTTGCGTGTAAAGTTATTTTCTATAGTTCTATTTGAATTTTTTTATTGCATTATTTTAATTTTACATACAAATCTGCTAGGAAGTGGGTGGGTATATAACGAGGATTGCTGAAGCCATGTTTAGCCAATTTCTCTTTATAATATAGTTGATAGTGTAGTGTTACCCGCCCGCGACCTCGCACGCTGGAAGCTCTATAAATTAGAAATTTTGGTTGCCGAAAAAAATACATATTCTAAATTGAGATTCAAAAAAGATCCTAGATATTCGGCCGCCTCCTAAATGTGTCGCCCCGGAGAGACTTTAGTTTCGAGATTTTTGCGACGCTGATCTACTATATTACAATATAACAATACCTTGATATGTTATTTTTCTTTAATCATTATGTTTCCATTTTTGGTCAGCGCGTTAACACGCCTAATGGAGTGTCGAAAATATGCCAACTTTAATATTTAACTGTTTAGTTACTTAGATTGTAGGGTGCCATTGAATTTTACAAATATATTTAGATGTTTTTATTTTATTTTAGCTTATTTTTTTCAGCGCGCATGTACATATTATTTTGTAGACTTTTCATTATAAAAATAAATTTGAACTCACGACAAATTCATATAATTATTATGTGACAACATGGACAACTATAATAATTTAAATACAACCTGGAAAAAATATTACTATTAAAAACCTAATTCTTAGAGATTGTAATGCTTTTTGCTACATTATTTCTTACTTTTTGGTTTGGTAATACACAAATTGAATAATTTCCTTTAAATGGTAATAATTTTGACCGTTTATGGAATAAATGTATATACCAAACTAGGCAATTAATACAGTAGAAATAAATTAAATACATGATTACTTTGTCTTCTATCCAGCGGTGAAGAAATAGGCGAACACAACGACAGTCAAAACGAGGAGGAAGAGTGGCCGCCCTTCAGAAGGGTTGGCAGTTTCGACCCTTATAGTGACGACCCGCGACTTGCTGTTAAACGGGTAAGAATCATTTTTAAAGTACAAAAGTTTGCACATCATTTTACTCTAACTGTCGCTGTTGTAGCTGAAGGTGGTTGAATCCTTCGAGATTCTGTTGTATACTGGTTTGAAGAGCATAGTAAGGGACATATTGATCCACAGAGTAACAGCTTATTCCTCAGGAGTAGCAAGGTATCTGCGGCCGATTTCATCGAAACCTCTAATCTTATTTCTTACAGATTTTTGCAGGTTACTGAGGCTTCATATAATATATGGACATTCTCATTGAAATGAAAATTAAACATAATTAAATGCCCCAAAATTCCAAAGTGTAAAAAAAGTTAATTACTATAGTAAAATAGGTTATTTATGTACATTTGTTTTAACAGGTAATCCTATGCCCCCTGTCCGGCATGCTGACTATCGGTGGTGCGGCCGGTCACATCGTGATCGCTAGCCTGAAGACCACTTCGAACACAGCCGAAGTTAAGGTGATTAGCACTTTTTTACTGGAATTCACTTTTTTACTGACGACCCGCGTGGCCGAGCGGTTACCATACCGATCTAACGCGCAGTGGGTCCCGGGTTCGATTCCCGGCCAGA